>JAQGAP010002654.1:0-14470 GCA_034697805.1 Orchesella bifasciata | reverse complement strand
TGAAAATTTATTATGGTCATGTAAAGTTTATTGCACAAATGATTAGGGTTTTACCTTACTAAAGTTCCTTCTGTAGTCTTATTTGGTTTGCCTTCTTTAAAATTGAAATGGAAGCAGCATACACAATGAGGTTATAGTGGAAATAGTACATGCAACACAAGTAATTTCAATAAATGTTCACTGCAACAAAAACTATACTGGTAATAAGAGCACTTATGTTTTAAAACTTCATTTTATAAATCATTTCTTCCTTTTTATCTACGTTCAGTTGTCTCACTATGTTGTCACTGGTTTAAGAATGGTTTTTCACGTTTTACACCTTCCACTTTTCTTTTATATAATGTGTTAAACAGTGTATAGGTCATTTCCGCCTTTGCCCACTAAAGTCTTTGGCCGCACTGCACGTAAAACTGGAGTCAAATGTTGAATGGTATGAATTAAATTAGTATGTAGATTCAAAACCCAAAGTGCGTTTTCTTTCTCCGCTTTCCCTTTTCCCTCAATGCAATGCACATAACTGTTCGTTGAAAGCAAAGTACTACATATTATATGCTTACTTCACCATATCGTACGTGTACAATTTTATGAGCGCACACTCCTTCTCCTTTCTCCATACGCATAAAGGAAGAAGAAAGTCCGTCGTGGCACAGACTTAGGACGTGATACGGGTTTGTACTACAACATAATAGTTCTCTTGTGTCTACCTACGTACTTTTGGTATGCTGTCGTGGCATGGTAAGTGTGTAGATATTTTTTCAGTAAACTAGCCGAAGCCGATATTACAGAGATAGCTCGTATACAATGTACATAAGGGATTTTTTTACTTGTTCCACCATTTATACGTTGCATAACAACATGCAAATAGTAGACGACAAAACTGGCCCGCTTTCACGGAGACAAGACTGCAGTGGTTGGTGATGATGTTGTACGTTGTACGTTCTACCAAGTCAGCATTATCTCCTAATTTTTCACTGCGTATTATGTTGCTGGAGTAAGTAAGTGTCTCTGTCCTCACTCTTGACTGAAACCCATGCCCAATACTCAATATGACCAATATGACTGACTCACTGTTGTCTCAATTTTAACTCTGATACATCTTAATGTCCAATTGCATAGCCTATTATTACTGAACTGCTTATTACTACTTAGCATTAGAACGGTTTCTTACAGATAATTAGGCTTTAGCTATAATTACAGGGGACAAGTGGAACTTTTATTTAGTGATAATAGCATAAGCACTCTGTGGAATGTAATGTGTACATATACCTGACCTGAAGACTGAAGATAAATATAGACGTATTTTGACTAGAGAAGAAAACAATAGGAGTACTGCTTTGTTTCCTTTGCAAAAACATACGGCAAAATTAGGCTCGTATACAATAGAAAGGCCCAAAAACAGAGTTTTTACCAGTATTCCATACATACATTTTACAATGCTCAACTACGTGGAAGAATAGGCCGTACGTACATGTAATTTCGTAGTAGAGCCGGTATGTATTGATCCATTTGAATGAATAGTGCAGGCAACGTAGATCCACCCGGTTAGGTAGAGAAAGCACTGGGATTGGTGAACCATGGTGGTGTGTTGTTACTTTTCCTTCTTACGTCAGATTTACCATAAAAAGTCGAATGGTGTATATTCTACCACTACGTCTATAAGATATTATGAGCCGTTTTTGTTCCACTTGGTGGACACATGCCCAAAAGGTGTTCTTTTAGGCTGGGATTTGGAAGTTTGCAGCTACCTTTGTTTGTGTAAGGTGTAGGTGGTTCAACTCAAACGACAAAAGTCGCGATAACAGCAGCAGCACACGATATGTATTCAGCTTGAATAGGGTTACATGAAAACACCGGTGTGCGGTCTCCCGTCTAAAACAGTTTGTTTTTTGTGGAACTGATTATCGTTCAGATCTGGATAGAACAATGCGCACCCCAACCAATGTATAAGTATCGGCTCATAAATATTAGTAAATGTGTTCACAGTCAGTCACATTGGGAATCGGGGAGGGGAGATATTGCGGAAATAGTGATTCATTTTCACTACGTGATGTTTTATGTAGTCAGACCTTTCCTGTTGTTGCTTGAATGCTGCATTATATTATTATATATTCCAATATGTTCACATATCGCATAAATATATTATTTATATTTATTTAGTAACCACTTCCTCTTTGCGATTCTATGCATAATATGTATCAAGCTTTCATTTTTTTGCCGCAAGAATATATTAAGATATTTCAAATGCAACTCATAATTTATTACACAATGCACTTTACTTCACATTTACTTTAACTTTACCATAAAGAGTCAGCGAGAAGACTTCAAGTAAGCGGAGCAGTAAGACGACTTGGGATGGCAGGTTTAAGAGATCAACGAAGACGGTTCTTCAACCGAAGGTTGCTCTCTCGTGATGACTTGGAACGTGCAATATTCATTCCAATCAGAACAAGAAGTGCCATTTCAGGCATCAACCTGCCACCATCAACCAGCGACGAAATGTCTGGGAACAGTGTCAGAGATCTCGTTGAAAGAAACAGACTCAGTGGTGGTAATGGGGACAATAATGGTCGAAGAGTAAACGTCAGTACATTTTTTATGGAGCTGACGTACTCGGCGGATCTCCAACCATTTCATTTGTTCAAAAGCTCGAGTGAGACTCAGAAACGGAGGTTGGAAATCCATGCAGCAAACACAATTTCCCTAATTAAAGAGTACTGTCCAGCAAAGCAAAATAAGTATAGCCAATTTCGTTCCTGTTTAAAAACACATAGGTATATATACTATACATATACATAAGCAACCCTTACTATAATAATTACGAGTAGGGTTTGGCGAAATCCATTATATAATATATATAAAATACAGACAGGATCAATTAGACTTCAAAAATCTTGATGTTAAGCCACTTGACGCATTGGATCCTACGCAAATTAAATGCAACACAAAAGTAATTGTCATTGCACAAGATGATTATAATAGCGAATGGGGCAATCCGTTCACTTCCCATTTGCTGGTATAAAAACTTTTATAAAATTCGGGCTTTTACTTACTTACCCCATTGCAGTCGTCCATATATTTTACAAACAAAAATGTTTTCCGTTTGTAGTCCAAGCTGAGCAAAAAGCATGTAAACGCCGCATGCATCACATTTCAGTCAGACATTGCACTGATGACACAGATTGAGCACCTAAATGACCTCCACGTATTCTCTGGAAAAGTCAACGTAAATGACTCCACATTCTCGACAAAGGTAAAGCGATTTATGGTGATGGGTACATTAGCAAAGTTAATGGAAAACTGGCATATACCAGTCCTGATCCTGGACGCAACTCCATCCTCCAACTTCGTTGACACGGACTCGGTTAAAGAATTTACAGAGAAATTCCAAATTCAGACATTTGACTACGTCTCTGAAGGAGAGTCCAGCAGACAAGTGAAAGCCAAGGCTAAGCAGATAGGAAAACTAGTGAGGAAAGCACTGCTAGACTGTAACATACAAAAGCTAAGATGTGATTTAGCAAAAAGAAATTTACCTGGAGGGAACGACTCGAAAGACAAGATTCCAAGTCATATTAACCCAACGCTAATAAATGATGACTGTCGAAGAATAGTTCTGAACTTGCATGAGCGAATAAACTCGTTACATAATCAGCTACCTGAGCAAGGTGCGGAATTTTTCAAGGAAACATCCAGGATTAGTTTGTTAGAGGATGGTATATTGGCGGATATTGAAAACTCTGAAGCATTTAACTACGGAACCCAAACTCCCAATAGCAAATCTCATCCCGGAAGAAAATGTTTGAGTAGAGGTAATACAGCAACGAGAGGTGGAGATTGCGAAACAGAAAGAAGAGTTGCTTTCTCTGCAAATGATGATAAGGAAAGGCCAAGAACCGGTTATTCACAGTCTGATGATGACATCCTCTTCCCATCCACGATAGCACGGGATCAAGAGAAAGTTTCAGAACTTTTATTTAATGAGCTAAATCAGCGTTGGCGGGTGCAAGGGCCACAATCAAATATCCCATCAGGATCAGACGCCGGCCCATATTGCGATGCTCTTTTAGATTCTGAAAAACAACTTTTACTCTCAATTATACAGGAAGTGACCAACTTTGAGATTCTCAAGGATATTCGAAATGAATTGAAAGATTCTAAAAAGGACTTGGAAGGAAGATTATATGGGTATAATCCAGACTTTACAAATTTAATTGCGTCAGCGGAAGAATTTTTACATGGGAAAGCATCTTGTATGGAGCCGTGCAAGGACGAGCTAGAGTTCTACAAGATGCCTGTCAGTTTCGTTTACTCAGAAGCGGAAGTAAAGTATATGAAAATGAAACCCCCGTCATATCTTCTCACGACAGAGAGTCCCAGCCAAAGTATAAAGATTGCCATTGAAGAGTCAACGTATGCAAGTATAAGGGAAAAGGGTTTCAATTTTTTATAGCGTTCATGCAGTGCCCTAATTTGCTTTCTACTTTTGCAATTGCAGACAGCTATTTTTGGATGCGGTAAGACATGCAACCTGTGGAAGTCGAAGGATATCGTTTTCTAGGTACGCAAAGTATTGTTGTGATTGTAACTCAAAATTGAGAAATGGGCGAATAAAATAGACATGGCCAACAACGATACAATAACTTTTATAGACGCAGTCACACAAAAGCCATCATCGTTGTAGAAGACAACAACGAAGTACTTGAGCTTCTTACGGTTTGTGTTCACGCTTCCTATTCTCTCATTCTTCCTCACGAAAACCACTGTCCATGAATTAGTAACTAGCATTTTCACCCGAGAAAGCACTTTTATGAATGTAGGCAGCTTTATGGTTCTTTGAGAAGACTCCATTAGCTACCTTTCAAGCAAAGTATTGCCACAACAGGGAAGATTTTTTATTAACGCTGGATGCATGTCGACTTTACTTTGGAACGTATCCGGCTTATTTAGCAAGGAAGGATGAGCGTATTTTCGAAAGATGGTTGGGAGTGGGAATGAATGACGTTTTGAGAAGTCATAACAGTAAAATCCTTCTAATCGATTTTCCGAGACCTGGAATGCTTCTCCAGAGGTCCAAAGATATACTCATAAATCGGCTTAAAATGGAGGAAAAGTTGCATAACATTAAGGTAAGAAAAGGTATACAATTACATCAAACCTTTTCCTTTCTCACAATTGGGGAAAGTTTGCTAGTTTGCTTGTTGGATTTTTCATCAGAGTTTTATGGTATCTAAACCTACGAGGAAGGAGGACAATCTTTCAACTGTTGAAAACCTTCTTGATGAAATTCAAAAGTGTTTAGAACCGTATGTGAAAGTGGATGTTTTACATTTAGCATTATGTTTTGTACCACTTCAAGTAGTAAAAATAACTTTATTTCTGACGATGTAGTCGGGATAAATTGCTTTTCCGGAAAGCTCGACGGATGTACTTGGATTTGAAGCTTTATAAGCAAATTGAGCAGAAATCACGGCAGGATGTCAAATCTCTAAGAGAATGGGGACTTCCAGAACCAGAAAATGAGCATGATTTATGGGAGAGGCTAAGAAATTCGCAGATAGTTTTAAATGGACCGATTCCTCCCTTAGAGCTCGTCTGTCTTCCAGATATACAAGAAACGAGTGCAATTTCTATCACGTCACTAGATTCAAACTGTATTGACAATTTTATGAGTAATGCAGATGCGGCTCTTTCGGAAACCGACATTTCCTCCCTAAACGCAAATTCTCTAGCGGAAATTCATTCAGATGAAGATTCAACTAATCTTTTGGAAGTAGCTGTGACCAGAGACCTGGAAATGGATACATTGGAGGATGTTGAAGAGTATAGCAATAATGACAACAGTCGATATGATGCTGTTGAAGAGGTTTATGAAGATGACTATATTGACTACAATTCGATGATACACCATCTTGCTGATCGTGTCAATTGTACAAATAGCATTATAAACAACGATATCAATAGTATAACAAGCCACAACAGAAATTACCAAGATGTTGAACTTGACGAGGATCTACTAGAATTAGAAAGCTGTGTTCATGATGATTCAGCCGAAGATGTTCAAAGAATTATACTCGGTAGTATAACAGATTTGCACTCTTTTTCAGAAAATATCTCCAATGAAGAACAAGGAAGATCAGACAGCTTTCACAATTCATGTGATCGTTTACTTTCGGGGGTACAACGTTGAATATTCTCACAATGAAATTTTATTTTAAGCATACATATTTTAAAAATACAAACATATGTTGAATTTTTCACACATTTTAGAAACTATCAGGAAGAAAATGCGATCCGAACGAAGACTTCAATATACTTTCAACAACCAATGTTAAATATAATCGACGTAACCAGTCTTTGAGTGCAGCTTCCACTGAAGAACATTTAAATGAACCTCTGCAAAGATCTACAGGCTTTTTGAACCTTCATGATGACGGTCTTCTGACTGAAAGTGTTCACTTCAGCCCTCGCTACAACAAGTCTCATAAAACGAGTAATATCATGAACGTCACAACAGAAGACGAACTTGATGAAGAAAACACTGCAAAAGCTTATACCAGAATAGAATTTACTTTAGCTCCAAAGGTGACTTCCGGTGAAAGTTCATCTAGATCTAGTATCTCGCGACAGAAAGTTGTCAAGCTAAACAAAACGTTTGATACAGAAAGCCTGACAAGCTCAGAAACGCAAATCGGATTAAATGAAACCCAAAGTGAAATGTACTTGAATTTCAATATCGTTTTTCAGCATTAATTTATATACAAATCAAAAGTTTTACTTTTAGTAATTCCTTATACAAATCTTACAATCTTCACAGAGTTCAGAAGACAAACAATAAGCCCACACACAAAAGGAGCTTGCACGAGACATGTGTAGCTCATTTCAATAAATGGGGAAAGTCTTTCACTCGGATGCTACGCAAGCGACGCGTGTTTCCTGAAGCAAAGTTTCAATCGCATTACACGTATGTTTTCATATGTTTGTACGTTTTTAAAATTCTGTTCCGACGATGAATCATACTCCACAATGTTTTCAATTATGTATTTTTAGTTCCCGATTGAGAATAAACTCTTCAGCCGATGGTGATGAAAAACACGAAGCGTTCATTGACTTGGAAGTTCAAAATAACGAATCGGAAATGACAAACCCATTTGTGAAATCCAATCCTTCAGATAATTCAACGGTTGGTCAAATGGATGATGACACTCGGCGTAATGAAAACTCCAGTTGGCTAAGCACAGTTAGGAGATATCTACAATTGAGAACAGGTAAAAGTTCCAAGTCTGGAAAAGTATCCCACAAGTTAAAGAGGTGTAGAAAACCGTAATTAATAAATTGTTGATTGATACTACAATGTTTGTGCTTATGATTAACACGTTTACTCTGGTAATTTCTGGTTGATATTTTTACAATAAAGCAGAGTACGTATTATGAAAAGTCTCACATTTCCCTGATGCTACTTGTAGTTGTACGGGTGTCAAGAACGTCTCAATATACATCGCAAATTCTAATTCCACGAGTTATCTACCCTGAAGTATTATATTAAGAAATATTTCGTCGTAATTTATTGGTGTCAAAGTTATTCATAAAATGAGTTTGTCGAGGATAAATGGGGAGATCGAGTACCATCATATTTGCGAGGCTTTGATTAGCATCGCTTTTTTATTTTAATAACTTCATGCACATCTGAATTTTAATAGAATTTCATAAATACGGTTATACGGTTTCGCTGAAGAATAAAAATCAAAACACATTATCTAGCGTAAAATATATTCTCACGACTACAAATTATACACTACAGAATGTTGCAATCAGCAATCACGGAGGATTTGGTATAAACTTTTATATCAACGGCGGCACTTCTTCCAAGTCAACTATTTTTGCTTGATCTTTGTCTTCAAGGTTTTTCTTCAAAATACCTTTCCTTTCTTTGGGTGTGACTGATGTTCTTGTAGTCGAATCTGCATTATCTCTGGGACTGGTCTTTGTTGTCGACAGCCTGGATTTTAATGTTAGCACAGAAGATTTAGCTTGAGCAAACTTATTTCTGTTTGCTGAGTCGCCTGCCGAACTAACGATAAGGAAGTAAAATAGTTATTTCATCAGTTTTTATTATTTTTATTTAGTACATGAAATTAATGTTTATTCATATTACTTGATTCTACTCGTCAAATCTACAATTTCAGCACTTTGCGTGTCCTTTCCTTGCCAAACCATAGTGCTTGTATCATAAACCTGATCGTTAAAAAATGCTTTCGCATTAGATTGCTCGAAAGTCTAGGAGCTGTAATTACATCATTATGCGTATTTGCATAAATATTTTTACCTTGGGCATTGTAACTATTAAGTGGCCCGTTGCCTGTGATCGTTGAGCATAGCTAGAATCTGGCTTCACCTCCTCAGGAAGTACTAACTGGAAGATTTTTCCTTTCATTGTAACTTTGACATGAAATGGTTGAACATCCGCGTGAATTAAGGTTGTGCACATAAATCTGAAATCATATATTTCAATTCTATACTTATGTACATTTCTTCCTTTTGTACATTCCTTTTCTTCCAGAACATTTCTTTAGATCATGTTTGTGACTTTACGCACTTGGGTACAGCTAAATCTAACACCAACTGACTTCGCTCACATTCATCATGTAATGAGAACGATACTTTAGCCTCGTTGATATTGAGAGGCTTCCCCTCAGCATTTGTCAGTTTTCTTGGTTGCTTAACTTTCTTCGTTTCTTTTGGATTTTTCTGTGCCTCTTGTTTTTCTATACGGCGTACCATTTCCTTCCGCACTTGTGGCGTGTTTGCTGATTTCTGTGCCCAGAATTCGCTGTAGAGTAAAAATGAGACGTTATATTGGCAGAAAAACCGACGCATTGTCTGGAAATAAGCTTACCTATCATCATCATCATCATTGTCATCCGCACTTATTTTTTCCGAAAGGACAGTCTCTGAACTTTCTTTGGACGAAAGATCCAAGTTCTGAGGACCATTTTTATCTTGACCTAAAGGCAACGTGTATTTTTTTGAACAATATCATATGCTATGCATAACAAATCCGCTAAAAATCAGAATAAAAATTTACTTGATAAATATTCATCCTGCAGTTTAATTATGAATTGTTCCAGTTCTTCATGATTCTGGGAAGCCGTAATTCTTTCAGTTCTTGTGATTTCTCGACCATCTAAACTCTGTAACTGAGGAAGCGCTCCAACCACATAATCCCTATATCCAGGAAAGTCATGGCAAGGGTTTCCTACCAGATATCTTGGCCAAAGCAAATACTGATGAATTTTTGCACTGAAAAATATAACGCTTGAAATGAGAACAAAGTAATTACAATTGCTCAAGATGTGGTAAGCCGCTAATGGATTTCACTGATGTCAATTCAGCAACAAAATTCAGAGTGAGGTCCAATTTCTTTAGTGACTCACAACCTTCAAGGTTTTCAATCTTCTCCACGCTGTTCAACGCGAGATTAAGGTACTCCAGATTCTTTAAGCGTCCGATATTCTCTGCGGAGAAAGTGATCAATTCCATAAATTCAGATTTAATATGAGTATAATACACTTTAATACTTCATTTTATAGTCATTAATTTGTCCAATTACCGATTTTACTGATAGCATTGTTTTGAAGGAGAAGTATTTTCAAATTGCGACAAACTTTGTCAATGAGTTCTATCTTTTCGAGCTTTTCCTGGTGTAATGCTAACTCCTCCAATGAATGTATTTCACCCTCATTATGCTCCGACCTTTTGCGAAGCAGTTGCATTGTAACTATTCGTTTCAAATATAGGGTCATACGTAATTTATTAAAGTACAATGTGTAATCTTTTTTGTCCGAAAATGCTAGTTACTTACTTCGACCCATCTTCTTTCAAATTACAAGTGTTGGACCTGTAACAATATTTCTAGGACTTTAGCCTCGTTTAAGTGTGTTCTATACAACTAAAGACAAGTAATCTGTTAAAATACATACGTTTAGCATTAACCTACTAGTTAGTACCTCTATGATTTTCTGATTGTAGTCTAAAAACAAGCTTTCGGTACGCGATGTCTTAAATATATATTCGATAATTTTTTTTTAGATTTTCATGCACATATCCTTGCATGCACATTTGTTATTTCAATAAAATCAATACAGTTTCTTGGAGACCCATTCCAGTTCTAGACGCATACACAGTTTAAGGGAAGTTGAATATGGACACCTGTCCCATCTTTAGTCCTTCTGGCAATTAGTTGACGCTGACTATGACATTTGGCGATTTGACCAACCTTTGAACACAACAATTGTAAGGAAGAATCATTCGATTGAGTATTCTCGTTTTCGTATTCATTTGTGGTAGAGCTTACACATACTCACTAGCATCACAAACTTAAAAGCATATGAGCATGGTTTATGGTAATTAAGGTTAGGAATGGCTATTTTGACATTACTAATTACTGGAGAGCTTAGAATGATTGTATACAAATTATTCCAATGTTCAAAGTAAAATGTATTTGCCCCGTTCAACGTTCGGAGATTGCAATCGTACAATAAATGTATACTGTATGTAATATACACACAAGTTTCATGACTTTGGTCAATTTTCGATTCCATAAACTCATGAATTTCGCCTATCAAAACAACAAAAAAGTATGTACATGACATGAAAAAAGCAAGATGATCAGCAACGATTTTGCATGTTGCAGAATTGTTAATGGTGCGCTATTGTTATCCGCATAAATTTTTCAAGCATCCTCATTTACAGACTGAGCATTAAAAATAATAATTTACACATTTCAAGCATCATACAATAGCATAGTCTACGTTGTTTTGTGTATTAAGAGTAGTAGGAACATCACTATTCTACGCATATTATCCTAATCGTTATTGCGAACGAACGACTGGTGACTGGGAATAGCACAAAGAAAAAGCACATTATATGATGATAGCATATATATTATTCCATCATGATTTTAAGCATACTCAACTCTTCATGTAATGTGTAATGTGATATTTTTGTACATAACGTAAAATACACATCTATCGCTATATGCTCCCCATTCCTCATTGTCCTTGTACCACACTGTAATTATGATGTCTTCGGATAATGCTACACATTTACACATAGGAAAGAAAAAATACACTACTTACCTGTAGATACAACGAAACCAAAAGTATATGCAATATGTGTGTGCAAGTTGAGCTGAGAGCACCCGTTTTTAGCAGGGCATGGAATGAATGGGTATGCAAAAAGTGCATCTGTTTGTTTGTAGTAATTTTAGGCAAATTTTCAATCCTTTATTCTAATGCACAACTCAAACTATCAACTTCTATTTCGTCAGATCAGATTAGGAGTTGGACGGGACAAGTTGATCTGTTGTGTACTCCGTTGTGTAACATTCATGGCCTAACAATGTATCGTTCAAAACTATAAAATTTCAGTTTTATCAGCAGTGTGTTATTCACGTTTTGGCTAGTTGTATGTAACATTTTAACGAGCTTTCAAACTCTGTTGGGTTGTGACTAGGGTTTTATCCTGCATGCTAAAAACGGCTTCATCGACTGCATTTTACACTTAAAAACTCTACGGATATTTCTCGTATTGATGAGGATGGGTTAAAAGTAAGATTGATACAGCTACTTTCCAATAATCAATAGCTTGCACAATGTGCTTTTTACAATTTTCATGGTATTCTAAAACTGGGGAATTAGTTTCAGTTGATTTCATGGATTCTCTTTTCCTTTTTCAGATTTCCTAGAGGAGTATACAGGTTGGATTAGACTAGATTAGAGTGAAAAAAATAAGGAGAAAGGTCTTCTGGAAGTTAATTCCAGTTCAGTGGAAGCTGGGTGAAAGTTGGTCTTCTGATTGGGAATCATAAATATATGCAAATGGCAAATAGAGAAGAACGCACATAATATACTGGAACTACCAATTTCCTGGAGCTTTAACTCACCGAAAAAATAATGGCAAGTACATTTCCTGCAGCCATTGCAAATGAGCCTCCTCCGTTGGACGGAAGCTCGGAGGATGAGGACAGTGAGGAGTTTCGTTCTCATGGACTAAAATTGGACGTCCCAAGTGGTATGAGCAATGATATGATGATAATTCATTTAAGACATAGTACATAGTTTTATGGGGAACTGCATATTGTGTCTATTTCAGGTGAGCCTACTCCAGTATCTACTCCTTTTAAAAGACCCATTACCAAATCACCCGAGAAGACAAAACCTCAAGGTGATTTTGAGGGGATCACTGATCTCGATGAAAGTGATGATGCTGCGCTGGAAATTGTTACTTCAGAGGCAGAGGAATATTATAGTCCTGAACCTAGCCCACGTAAAGACGTGTTACCAAAGGAAAATGGAACTGGATCTCCCGATTCCAATGAAGTTGTGAGCGTGAATGGAATAGACAATGAGTGTTACACTGATATTCGAAATTGTGAATTAGTTGAAAGAGAGTTTGAGCCAGTGACGACAGCAAGTAAAGAAAGCACCAACACCGATACAGACAATGTAGAAGTGCCAATAAGTGCCTATACTACGCTCAAGGCAGCAGATAACTGTGATAGTACCAGTAACCCAATTAATGATGGGGACGACGACGACGACGACAATGACAAAGAAGCGCAGACTGGAAACAGGGATTCGACAATCAATGCTGCAGAAATCGAAAATGTTCCAAACAGTCCTTTGGAATCGCAACACATGAATGAAATCGATGCATCGGTCACAGAGGATAACTGCGAATCCTCTGCTGGTGATACCAATACAGAAACGGATGAAAATGACGATGATAATCAAAAGCATAGTGGTGAAGAGTCCATCATTCCCATAAACGAAGAATTTCCAGAATTCCAAACAGCAACCACGGATAGAGCTTGTACCATAGATTCAACTGACACTGGCACTCAACCTGAGTCTACCAGTTGTGTGGAAGATGCGACACCCCAGATAGACGATGACGATGATTTCGAAGATGACGATTTTGGTGCATTTCAGTCTATTCCCAATGAAGCCAGACCGCAAAGTACAGCCCCCGTCAATGATACTACTGCAACTTCTCAAATTTCAACAATTGAGGTAGATGACGATGACGATGATGATTTTGGAGATTTTGCTCAGGTTCCAGCAACCACTTTTTCTGAGCCTTCTCCAGTAGCTCAAGCGTCTTCGAAAGATACAGATGATTTTGCAGATTTCCAAGACTGTTCATTTCAAAGTTGTGATGTTTCTGCATTTTCTACCCCTCCTTCTTCAGCCTCTGACTTTTCAAAAGTTTCTTCTAAAATAGACTCCATCCTGAAAAACTTATTTATGACAGATTCCTCGTTGCCTAAAAAAGAAATAGATAATTTGAGAAGTATTGATTCAGAAATCAGTATTTCAAAGGATGGGCTATGGGCACAAGTTCAGGACTTTGAAGGAAGTCAAGGGCTCATGTTCAAGTGGCTCAACAGTTTGACAGACAAGCATTTACTGACAAGTCTTAATATAGATACGAGTACTATAGTAAGTCTTATCATTCTAATCTAAAGTGTTTTATTTTAAGATCAGTTCCATTTCAAGTTTTGTATAAAACAAAAATGTAAGATATAATATGTTATATCGTCTGTTTGGGAATTGCAGATGTACCACGAAAAGTGGGGTACAATCGAGGTACCAAAATTTGCAGCTAGTTTGGTTCAGTCTCCCCTTCAGCCGCAGTCGTGTAACTTCACAGATAATATGCACTCGCGCAAAGATGTACATCATACCATGGTCATTAACAACAATAACAACATTCCCGATGGCATGTCGTGTCAAGAGCATGGTAAGAAACTTAACAACTGTACAGGACAATTACCTACTACTACATGACTATTGTGGAACAACTATTATAGTGACGTATATGCTAATTTACATGCAGCCTATCGGGAACACATACTTGATAACAATATATTTTGTAAGACAATTACCGTACATTTCAATAGTACATGAATGAAGGAAATGCTAATGAAAGTATTTGAATTGAACCTTTCAGATAAATCATCAACGATGAGTGCTGAAGCACAAGAAATCCTTAGACAGCTACCTGATTTATCCTACATGAGAGCAAATACGTTAGTGTTCCCAGAAACCTCACCGTCCGGGTTGTAGTAATATGTTGTGTGATTACACGAGAGTATAAATGATAAGCACTCTACCACGGCCACAAAAACCATTATTACCGAAGCTGCCCATCATATGCATTTTATCTTATTAACATTCCATTGCAATACGCAATTGTGATGCGATAATAATCCGAGTCATAAAATAATAGTTACTAAAAAAACACTGTTTTTCTCCAACCAAGGTTGTAATTGTAAACTGTATTATTGGACTTTTTGTTCAGGCATCGATCTATTTAAATACGACAACATTCATAAAGGATTTTGAACCGCTTATTAGTTTATCGAAAATATAAATGCTTATTTCAAGTGATCAAAATTTGTTTTTACTCC
>JAQGAP010002653.1:0-14473 GCA_034697805.1 Orchesella bifasciata | reverse complement strand
GGACTTGGTAGATATTTTGGTTCAAACGGTTCTCAAAATCTTGAATTGGGATTGGGTTTGATGAGCAGTATCCCAGGCAGATTACCGTCACTGAAGTTTCATTTTGCTCGCATTCAAAACTTGGTGGTAACGCGACAATGATTTTCAACGCTGGGAATACACCAACATTCTTGTGCCAATTTCCGAGACTACTGTTTCTTTGTTGAATCGGTTTACTTGCCCAGATGAAGATAAATATTGTACGCGAAGGTACAAGGAAATCTTCTAGAGCCCAAACAGGCCATGCTAAACTATTCCAACTTTGATCAATTTGGATGGGACTGATGACCACGTTGAATGTGTTAGAATATCTGTAATGCTCTCGTCTCAATCCCTCTTCATCCTGTATCGCGATAAATCTCGACAATAAGGAGGAATCTGGTGCAAACGAAGGTTTAGCAATTGATGAGGAGTTAGAATAAAAGTACAACACATACTCTTCCCAGTTGTAATTCAAGTGGGGAAATAAGCGGGACAAGCATTTGGAGTCAGAGCTAGAAACTTGTGAAGGGGAAATTAGGAGCATTCCAAATATCATTACGAGTACGAATTTCTCCATTGCAGAGTTGCACTAAATTTGCAACTTTTGGGTTCAATTTTGGCGGAAGATTAACGTGGTTATTGTTTCTGAGATTGATGTGCGAACAAAGAACTCACCAAGGATTCAAAGAGCTTCAATAAACTAGCAAAATGGATTTGATTAGACTGACCTCATTCCAAGCAATAAACGTTTTTGTTTGAGCCTTTCGCTCCCCACTCTAATTAAGTCCAAGGTTTGTCATGCCAACATAAGTTGTTAAGACAATGAAAAACGCGGTTGGAAAATTGTTTAAAAACTATTTGCTATCCAGTATAGCGGGTTGTGTTTCATATGCTGACTATTAATCAGGGTTAAAAGCTTGGGCGCCGTCTTAACGGCGAAAAAAACAATTTGTTTTGGTTGCCTTAATTAGTAGACTTAATTAAATAACTTTAATTAATTGTCAACCATGAGTTCCGTGAATTCCATTAATACAATTGGTTTCGCTCAAGAATAACAAAACCAATCAAGTATATATGCGGCCAGAATACATGAACGTATTTAGGGTTGGGAGAATACCGTTGTTTATAGTAAACCCAAAATACTAGTGGGACAATGTAAAATAACATATAAGACTTGGTAAAGAATAAAGTTATTATAAATATAAAGTTCCAGACTTCCACATTTGGTCAGCAACTTATTCAAGTAAATGTATAATCAAATATCAAGCGTGAATCATGTCTAAAAAGACAGCTTTTTTAATCATTTTAATCCATGTTAACATAAATGTCTTTTGTTGTGTAGTTTTATATGGCGTTCCAAAAGCAATCACCGAACAAACACGAAAGCTTTTAGTTAAATATCCATAATTGTGTTCAGATAATCAATTAAGAAATGAATGCGTTCCAGCAAAAATGAAAAAAAAAATCCATGTAAATTCTCATGAAATCATCAAGTGTTGCCTAATAAACTCAAATTAAACCGTTGCTAGAGACGTAGCTGAATGAATGACATTTCATAATTGCGTGCCGATTTAGCTGAATGTTATTCCTGAAGGCGTCCTTAAAGTTGACTACCTCTTTACCGCATTTTTAAAAATCGGTAATCGTAAGTGGACCGCAGATAGACAGACAGATGAAAAACTTAGTAATACCATGACTTGCTGAACACAGGCTGCTTTATCATAAATACTGTACTTTCGTTTCTTGAATTGAGGTTGGAGAACAAGTCTTTAAAATGAAGTCCCTGTAGAGAAACCCTTTTGCAATTTTGCTCACGGTGAAATTAATATGCTGTCAAAACTAAAAGTTCAAATTTAACCAGATTTGACATACCTCATGTTATGGCCCGTTATTCTTGTCATTATATGTGTCTGTGTCGGCTACAAGGGTATAAATCGACTTTGGCTGTTTACATGTAATTTGCATGAACAAAGTAGAATTATCTTATCTAATTAAGCAGCATACTATCTCACATTCAATAAAAATATAACAGGAAGGAAAATGGAGCTCAAGCTAATCTTGCGGGGTGAATTTGGGATACATAAAAAGAATTAAAAGCTGACGGTTCATGGTCCTATTATGTAAAAAAGTTGTTGTTAAAAGTGTATACTTTATATAACGAACATAGCGAAACGTAATGTAGATTTCCACCTTGTATGGTCGTGCAGATAATGTGTATTATTTGTTTTTTTCAAGACATCCTTATGTATTTACATTTTTACCAAACCAGATCAGGGCTTTATGTATTTTGACTAAATCAATTATATTTATATTATTCTAACTCAAATTCCAAGTAATGTTTTAATAAGCATTAGGATTAGGATTTTGTAATTTGCAGGAAAAGTTTTGTTCACTTATCCGAATTATAACGACGAATCTAAAGATTTCTAAGTGATTCAAATTTTCATACATATTTTACATAGAACAACATATAACAACATTTATAGAAACAATTTCAACGCATGATTTGTTTTTATTAATATATTTCCCAGTCATCCTGCAACTGCATCCTTACTCGGTTTTGTATTGGTCGACGATGATATTGGACTGTAGATGCGTCTATTTCGGTCATTCTCGTTTTATTTTTGAAGAGTACTGTTGATTCGTTCATTCTCTCCACAATCATACCATTAGAAATTGGTACAGAGCTCGTGGAGCCAGTGCCCGAAACTTTACTCATTGCCCCTTGAAAAAATTTCTCCAAATGGGCAACTCTTGCATTTTTTTCTTCCTTTGCCTCACATATGCTGTAAAAATCTATCATAGCATGTGCTCCAATTTTCTGACGAAGAAAGAAATTGGTGTTGAGAAATGGCATCTTAACACCCCAGTCCTTCTCGGGATTGAGAGAACCCAACTGAAATGATGGGTATTTGTAGTATGATGGATGGTAAAGTGGAATTACAAGATGCTTTCTCTAAATAAAAAGAAAATATTACCCCATGCGTAAAAAATAATTTTATTCAATTAATAATACGTATCCAATCTAAAGTTACCGTGTCAATGCAGCCTTCCATCAATCCAGCTTCGCCTCCAAGCAGGAGAAAAACCAAATATGGTTTTGTATTACTCAGATAATTAAGAATGAAGCCGGTTATCCAATCCCACGCATCTCTAACTGTATCTTCTCCTTTAGGACTATAAGTCAGGCTGGCGTTCATTAACAAAACGCCTGAAATTTGGAAGTAAAAACATTTGGTAAAACTCAAATATTCCAATTATATGACGTTTCTGAAGTGAATAAATTCAATAACTTGCCCTGCTGAATCCATGTATTCAAGTTGGCTGTCAGCTTACTTTCTTCCAATTCCCCTTCAGCTATTTTGAATTTGGATTGATCCAACGTCTGGGAGACCAAAGTCATTTCTTCCTTTAGAAAATCCAACAACTGATCCGTGGAATCGGTTGGGGATCCATGAAATGCAAAACCTGATGAATCTACACCTTCAGCTGGATCATTTCCCAGGATTACAACTCGTGTGTTCTCAATGGAATGGCCGTTCATAAACTGAAATACTTTGTCATCGCGGTCATAAGGAGTTTTTACCAATTTCCAGAAAACCTGCGAAATAGATCAAGTTTGAATTAATGTTTCGGAGTTATTTATATATGATTTTATTTGTTATTTAATCACTTACATAATGCAAGAACAGCCAAAAGTGAAAGACGTGTATGTTTGCTGAGTTTCGGGGTTGATTAATGCTAAGTTCCTGGAACAAGTTTTCAACTGACTGAACAACATACGGATGCGGCAACCCCTCATCAAATGAAAAGTGGGTTGAAATCACGTTTAGCCAGAAGCAAAGGTTTGTTCCATAATTTTGGTGTCCGCCAACGGGGAAGAATATTGCAAATAATTCCGTAAAATGTATTGGTTGTGGCTTGCTACTTGCATAATGTTCAGCTAAATCACGACCTGTAGAAATTGCTTGAAAGAATGGATGCACCATGATTGTAATTCACCAAAATGATAGAAATAATAAGTTGCACAAATTTACTTCCTTCCAACTGAAACGATAGTGGAATATTAGCTGAAAGTTCACAGAATGCAGACACTCATGGAAAGGATCTGGTATACAGATGTTTACAGAATGCATGATGAAATAAACGTTTTTCGGTAGGACAAAAATTGAAGCGGTCAGACATTTTCCATAGCAAGTGATTATTTATGCAACATCCTGTCACAAACGACTTTTATCGCAAACACTAAAAAATAAAGTTTGGGTACGGGTGAGTATATTGAGTTTGTGTATATTTATCGTGCAAGTATGTCAAATTACAGTCAACGATGCTGCAATGCTTCGCCAATATTATGTAGCAAAGCTTGTTTGCCTCGCAGATAAGATGCAAGATGCATTCATACACTTGCAGGCCATTGACTGAAAAGTAGTGTTTGTCTTCACAGTTCATTTCCCTTTCTGCTTCGCATTTATATAGGTACTTTAGATTCTGTGTATGCATCAACGACGTCAACATGAAACTGTAGTTTTCGACTTTGGGTTGAAAAACATGTTGCATTTTGTAGCAAGATGTTTGGGTAGTATGGCATTCGACCTTGAGCTTGCACTTGATATGCAACAGAAAAGGTGCATTAGTAAAAAAAGTATATTCTTTTATTCGAACGGGTGTGCGAGAGCAAGTTTTTATAGGGAATGCGAAAACCTTCCTTTGCGTGATACGAATTTTCGTATGATGATAGAAATATATAAATGTTGTGTTTTCGTTCAAAAGATTTTTGTATTGAATGTTGACAAAATTGATGACGATGTCAATTTCGTATATTCGTATACAACTCCACCGTTGAATATATTTTCTTGGAAGAGAGGCATAAATATGAAAAATGAAATGCTGAACAAGCAGGTTTGCTCTACTAAAACACTCGCAGTTTATTATGTGGGTTGTTTACGTATTCACTCAAGCTTTTGTTTATTTACTTCGTTCCGTTTAAATCTTAAAGTAGCAAGCTTGTATACTCCTTACGAAACAACACGCGATGTATTATATTTGTTGTTAACGTCTTAACTCAATGTTTTACTTATTCAGTTCGATCCGTTGAAATCTTACAGTAGCAAGTACTTCCTTTGCATGTTCCATCTCCACTCTTGAAACCGTGAGCCTTGCAGCACTCGAGACAGTAAAAAGAATTGTTTGGAAGACAGTGACCATTGCAGGATTGAACTGGAATTTCTTGAGCGTTTACAGATTCTATTCTTTAAAATTATAAAAACATAAGGTACAATTTAATTTTTGTAGAAATTTTAGAAATATCAAGTTAGCTGACTGACCCATTTCCGAACTAATAACAGCAACAGCAAAGAGGACAGCGATGAAGGTAAAGATCATCTTGGAGTTTGCCATTTTGATGTAATTATGCGTTGAAGCGTGTTTCTTGGCAAGGTTTTATTTTGATGTGCGGACTAGTGAAGCCAATTGATGACTGGAATAACTTTTGAACGACTATTTATATAAACAGCAGTCGGTAGCCAGCCCACTTTTTCGCCTTTCCAATCGTTGACATTTTGAAATAATGAAGTTATTGCCACAGTATTGGCGTATTTTGCAAAAGCTGGAAATAATGCTTGTAAAAACAATTTGTTCTGCATGCGTCATAGTTACTCCGAAAAGAGGATTTGTGATTCACAACGAGAAATTGCTGGTGGCAACATTTTGCAATCATGCTCTTGTAAAAATAATATGTTAATCCAAACTTTGCATATGTTTGCCCTAATCTCGTTTGCACAACGAGGAGGGATCCTATTCCACTGTTTACAATTTTCTCGGTACTGTCCCAATTAACTGTACAAGTAAATTTTTCTACAGAGAAAGAAACTCTCTTTGGGGAATACTGTAGTGAAGAATCGACAGCCTAGCGTATTCTGTACTACGCCATTGACGAGTACTTGAAAAAAGCGTTTATTAGTTTGCAGCTTAACCGATTAGAGACCCGTACTCGTACGAACCGCTCGGAGCTTACTCGCTTGATCGTTACAACGAAATAGTCACCTAATTTGACAAATTTGACTTAGATTTCATGGACGATTCAAGCAAAATGCCGTTGTACCGAAATAACTCCCATACGAGCAAACAAGTGTGCAAACTATTTTTCAAAACATTTCTCGGAAAATGTAAGGTCAATAAGAGTGTCTGTATTAGGTTTCTGCCGTGATACGAATTTGTTCAATAAAAAATCCTGTTAAATCCTCACTCAACTCAAAACAGATGCTAGTATAAAAAGGGCTAATCAAAACGATTTAATTCATCAGTCCCAAATACACCATTATTTGCAGAGAAACCCCCAACCATTCCAAACCAAATTCAACATGAGAAAACAAATCCTTTCAGCGTTCCTCCTGTTCACGGTCGCCTTCGTTTTGATTGCATCGGCTGGTAAGTAAATCACGTATATTTTTTCGAAACCTAAATTTCAATTACTTTTGCAAGTTTTCTAAACAATCTAAATATTTACTATTTTAGACGCGGAATACACAAATGTACAACCTTGCAACGAGGTTTGCCCAAGAAGCCAGGCTGAGATCAATGAATGCTGCGGAGCTCATGGATACAAGTCTGATGGATATTGTGCCGGAGGAACAAATGCGAAATGCAGACTTTGAGTGATTGAATTGAGGAAACGTGTAAGTGCTTGCGAGATGCAATAAATAAAACTCGGCTGTTGTAATTAAATTTTTCGTTGAAGACATGAATTTTGAACTCAAATATATTATTACATCATTATATATTATATAAAAGTATTAGTGTTTTATTCCCAACAAAATTTTGTCACAAATTATTTCAATCCAACCTTTTAAAACAGGTGAGTTTTTTTTACTCCGATTCATGTAAACTAAAGTTTAAGTGTGGCAATGAGATGCATAAAATAATAAAAATCAGTTTAACCGCACGTAGTGACAATATTCTAATTATCATAGTTTTGTTCTACGACAGAAATATGTATAACAACCAAGGATGATTCCGAAATCCCTAGGCAATAATCTGTTTATTCTTGTTCACATGTCATATTATTAATTAATCATAACGCTGAATCAGAAAATTTCTTCCACAAAACGTGACAAATGAATGAAGTTTTAACAAAGATTTGGAAATATTCACATAAACCATTTATTGTTGTTTGAATTGCATAAATTATGCAAGAAAACTAAAAAAGCCGTATATGTTTTTTCAGATTTCTGGATTATTTGATTTTAAGTTTCTTGAACGTTTTTTCAGCTGAGTTAGCCGTATATGGATGTGGAAATTCCTTTTCAAATGAAATGCGTGTTAAAACCGGGTTCTGCCAGTAGAAAACTTTATTCTATAATTTTTATAGCCGCGAATAAGGAAGAATATTGCAAACAACTCACGAGGGAATGGTCAGACATGTAAATGATGGAATTGGCTGAAACTGTGCACGAATGTACCTTAAGTTATAACATTTATTCATGCCAAGTACGGATTCTCCATGGCCACAGGTCTCTGAGTTATCGCCATGGCAACCTACTGCCAATGCAGTTGGTATTACCATATAAACAGCTTGCAAGTGTCCATAAAAAGGCTGAATCTATGTTAAATGTCTAATACTACTATAATAAGTACATTCCAATCATAATTCAACTGAAATTTTGGATAAATACCATTTCGGAAATTTTTGCGATTTTTAATTTTTTGAAAAGGGGGGTACGCGTTGACCTTAATTTTCTCCATGTTAATTACCATAAGGAAAATCGAAAATTTCGAAAACTGAACTCCAAAATTAAAAAGTTCCAAAACTTGGAAATTAGTGGCCATGGAGTAAAACCCTTTCACAGGCATTCATTTACGATCGAAATTAACGTAAATCTCCAACATCAGCCAAATCCATCATTTACATGTCTGACCATTCCCTCGTCAGTAAAATGTAATGGTTGCGGTTCTGCTAAATCACAACCAGTTGAAATTGCTTTTAAAATGGATGTACCAAGGTAGTAATTCATCAAAACTAGAGCAATTTTAAGTTTCTTCAAAAATGTACTTCCCTAAAATTGGAAATAGAGTAAACTACAATCCGAAAGTTTCAGAGAATGCTGACTATGGCGTAAAAGAATTTGACGTAAAAGGATTAGCACACAGATGTTGCAGATGACAGATGAAATATTGCATCATAAACTAAAGATTTATGCAAAATTCTTTACAAGAAAATGATTTCCAATCCACAATATTTAAGGCAAGCGGCATTATATCAAGCGAATTCCAAAACAGATCCTTGACTACTGTACCTTATCGTAGTAAAGAACTAATATATAGAGTTAGCATTAAATTAGACTGTACATTAATTTTTCCAAAAATCAAATCTCGGAAGAACATTTGTTGAAACACAATTATTTCCAAACAAACCATACCGAATATTACATACGTGTCGAAGGCCATGCAGCGTGTATAAATACGCATTCTGGTTATAATTTGAATACGTTTCAAAAATTATAAAAACTATTGTGTACTCTAATTAGTATCACATCTCTATGGGATTAGAGGTAACGAAAAACGTGGAAGGTAAAAATCCCGTTTTACCTCTCACGTTTGTTATTTCCAATCTATGCTTCACAACGGGTAATTCTCACAACGTTATTGAATCCAGAAATCTTGAATTTTATGCCGATGACAGAAAATAACATGTGCAACATATTTTAGACGCAATTTTATTTACACAAAAATCTCTCTCGAACAGTGTTATCGTGAACCCTAAATGGTTTGTAAGTTTGCATGAGTGGTAGCTGTGACTATGTGCATGTATGCAGATTGCAAGCTTACAATAACCGATGCTGCACTTATTTGTTATCGTCTATTTTAAAGCATAGTTTGTTTACTTACTGATAAGATACAATCGCCATTCAAAAATCATTTTTATTAATGCGATCAAGTGAGCAGGAACAATTGTTATATGGAATGCAAAAAACTTACTTTGAAGGATATTAAAAAAAGTGTAGGTGCTGTACCTTGATAGAAATTGAATTGCTAGCTAATAATGAAATAATCGAAATTAATTGTGTTGCTCATACAAATTATCGTGTAACCTTTGCGAAATTTTGTGTTTTAATTATCAAAGATTTAAAGTGTCAAGTATATTAATTAAAGATGATATCGTTTAAAACATTTTCTTGGAAAAGTGACATTAATATGAAAAATTAAATAGATAACAAACTGGTATAATCATTACGAAACCACACGCGATATTATATTTAGCTTGTTTACGTATTAACTCAATTTTTTACTTCGATTCAATTAAATCTTACAGTAGCAAGTGCTTCCTCTGCATGTTCCACGTCCACCTGTGTAACCGTGAGCCTTGCAGCACTCAAGACAGTAAAACGAATTGTTTGGACAATGAGTATTGCAGGGTTGAACTGGAGTTTCTTGAGCGTTTGCAGATTCTTTAAAAGTATAAAAATTATAATTTAGAATTCATTGTTTGAAGGAATTTTAGAAATTTACATTTCAAAGTTAGTCGACTCACCCATTTCCGAACTGATAACAGCCGCAGCAAAGAGAACGGCGAGGAAGGTGAAAATTATCTTGGAGTTTGCCATTTTGATGTTTTTATTTTTTGAAGCGTGTTTTTTGTTTTAAAGGTTTTAAATTTGATGTGTAGACTAGAGAAGTCAATTGATGACTAGAATAAGTTTTGGACGGCTATTTATATAAAAGGCAAGCGGTCACCAGCCAACCACTAGTTCGCATTTTCCCAACATTGTCATTCAGAAATCATAATAAAGTTATTGCTACAGTATTGGGGTGGTTTGTACAAGCTGGAAAATAATGCCAGTAAAAACAAGTTGTTCTGCATGCGTCATACTTACTGCGGAAAGAGCATTTGTGGTTCGCAAAGCAAAATTGTTGCTGCCCGCAATTTACAATCATACTTTTGTATAGATAATACGTTAATATAAATTTTACATACTTTACAAAACTACATCTCTCTATTTAAAAGTAATCTCCGTACGGAATAATGCAGAAGCAAAGGCAGCATGGCGTCCTAATAACATTAAGCCAAAGACGATTAGCAGGGCGAGTTAATAATACAATTGTTAGTTTGCAGCTTAAAGGATGAGAGCCTCCGTACCCATACATACCATCCAGAGGTTACTAGCACCGTTTCCACGCAATAGTCACCTAATTTGACAAATTTGGCTCATATTTTACAGACAATTCACCCAAAGATAGTTTAGTACCAAAATAAAACTCCCATACGAGCAAACAAGTGTGCAAACAATTTTCAAAACATTTCTCGGAAAATGTGTAGTCAATAAGAGTGTTTGTATTCCGTTTCTGCCGTGTTTTATTGAAGTTGAATTGTTCAATAAAAATACTGTTAAATCCTCTGTCAACTCAAAACCAAAAGGATGCTGATATAAAAAGGGCGAATCAAAGTGATTTAACTCATCAGTCCCATATACAGCGTATTTTGCAAAGAAGACCTATCCACTCCAAACCAAAACCAACATGCAAAAGCAAATCCTTTCAGCTTTCCTCCTGCTCACGGTGGCCTTCGTTTTCAGTGCTTCGGCTGGTAAGTAATTTGTGTATATTTATTTGAAACTTAAATTTCAATCATTTTTGCAAGTTTTCTAAACAATCTAATTTAATACTATTTTTAGACGCGGAATACACAAATGTTCAACCTTGCAACGAGGTTTGCCCAAGAAGCCAGGCTGAGATCAATGAATGCTGCAGAGCTCATGGATACAAGTCTGATGGATATTGTGCTGAAGGAAGAAATGCAAAATGTAGACTTTAAATGATTGAATGAAGAAAACGTCGAAGTACTTGTGATGCGATTAGAAAATATTGGCTAGCTTAAGTTAAACATTTTTGGAAACTATCAATTTAAACACCAATAAAAGTATATTATTGTGGATGTCAAAACTGACATTTTTTCCACAAATTTTTTTAAGGCAACCTTTAAGTCCGGGAAATGTCGTTATTGCGATTCATGTTAACTGGATTTTATGAGTGGCTATGAGCTGCGGAAAAATAAAAATCAGTTTAAACGTACAGATTTAATATTTTTAAATTGTCATGGTGTTCTGATACGACGAAAAATATGCATGGTTCTGAGATTTATGAGCGAATACAATTATTATTTTTGTTTCTTTGTCCTATTATGTAATGAAATAATCATAAAGATGAATCAAAAAGGTTCTTCCACAACACCTGAAAGAGGAAGCAAGTTCCATTAAAACTTTTTAATTATTCACATGTAATTGTATTTTTTATTTTAAATTACCTAAACAGTGCAAAGAAACTTAAAAGTGTATGTTGTGGATGTTGACTGGATTTTGAGGTTGATTAATGTTGAGTGTTTTACCAAATTTTCACAGAGTGAATCACATGTCGATGTGGAAACTCTTCAATAAATGGGGTTGAAATAACGGTTAGCAGAGAGCAAGGCTTTGTTTCATAATTTTGGTGTCCGCCAGTGAGGAGGGATATGGCATATATTGTTCTGCAAAATGCTGGTGTTGGCTTGCTACTTGCTTAAAATTTAGCTAAATCACGGCGTGTAGAAATTTTTGAACGAAAGGATGCACCATGGTCGTAATTTACAAAAATCAGAACAGTAATTAGTTTCAAAAATGTACTTCCTTCCAACTGGAACGATAGTGTAATAGTGGAATGCGGACATATATGAATGGGATTGTTATACAGAATGCATTATGCTATAAACTACATTCGGTTGGATAACACAGAAACGCCAAACTTTTACAATGGTTATATTTATTTATGCAACGTCCTCTTATAAACAACTTTTATCTTGAACACCCAAACGTAAAATTTTGGTGAGTATTTTTGAGGTTGTGCAAATATATCGTACAATTTCATCAGCTTGCATTTAACGATGCTTCACTGAGCGGTCAATATTTTGTGGCATAACTTGTTTGCGTGACAGATAAGATGTAAGACTCAGTCATGCGTAGTGTTTATCTTCACAGTTCATTTCACTTTCAGTTTCGCATTTATGTAAGTACTGTATATTCTACGCGTGCAACAACAACATCAGCATGAAACTGTAGTTTTCAACGTCGGGTTGAAGAACAGGTTACATTTTGTAGCACCATGCTTTGGCAGTACGGCATTCGACCTTGAGCTTGCAGTTGATGCGTAACAGAAAAGCGGCATTAGCAAAAATTCATATTCATTTATGCAAACAAATGTACAAGAGCAAGTTTTTATATTGAATGTGAAGCCGTTTCCTTGCGTAAATTGATGACAAAGTATGTGAGTGTTGTGTTTATAAACATTTTCGTATTGTACGTTGACGAAAATGATTTTGTTTTCTATCTGAAGCCATGCTAGATACATCTTCATTTCAGAAACAAACTGCCTTTTAACTCTTTGTATAATATTTGTGTTTTGATTTTTAAAAATTTGAAGCGTCAAGAGTACTAACTCCAGATAACAAACAATAACAACCATAAAAAGAACCTTGAATATGAAAAATGAAATTGGTTGGTTTTTACTCAAGTTCTCGTAATTACATAAATAGTTTTAGCATTTACTCAACGTCGTATTTGTTGACTTCGTTCTGTTGGACAGTTATTTTTGACAGTAGCACAAGTCTCCTCTGCATGTTCCATTCTTGAAACCGCTATCCTTGCAGCAACTAGCACAAACGCCAAAATATTGGACAGCTTCGTGGCAATTATTGAGGCAATCGTCAACTGGAGTGTCCTCAGCATTCACAGATGCTGTACAATTATAAAAATTCATAAATTTAATTTGATTATTTGAAGAAATTTCAGAAATTCACAATTTTAAGTTAGCCGACTCACCCATTTCCGAACTTATAACAGTCACAGTGAAGAGGACGGCGAGGAAGGTAAAGATAATCTTAGAGCTGACCATTTTTCAGATAATGGTGTGTGTTGATGTGAGTTCTCTGGTAAATGTTTAATTTGATGTGGTTACTAGGGAAGTGAATTGATGACTGGAATAATTTTTGCAAGACTATCTATATAAATAGCGGTCACAAATAAACACACTACTACAAGTTTTTAAGTCAGATGTTCTTCAAAAACAATGTGTTCTATTTGCGTCATATTTACTGCGAAAAGCGTAATTTACTTAGGTTATGTAAAACTGTTGCCTTCGGCTAATAAAAAAGTGCTGTCAGCAGTTACATTTTTTCATGAAGTTTTTGTCGTATCTATAACTTACGTTTAATAACGGCATTTCTTCGTACAACTATGTTGCAATTAAATGTTTATGGCTAAAAGTGCTCAAAATTAGTCCCCATACTATGAGTTTTCTACTTTGATGACGCATTTAGGTAAGTAGTACCATTAATTAGAAATAGCAACATATCAGAACGACAAGCTCGATTTGCAACAGTTCATATTGTGAGATGAATATCCTATCTCATATGCAGGGTAGCGTCAAAACTGTGATGCTCTCTCCTTGTTCTCCCCTTATCATCTTCTCCTCTTCCACCCTAACTTTATGCTGTGTATTGGCTCCAGCCAATCACTGTTCGTCTTCCCCAAAAGCTCTTGAGCTGTGGATCTCTACCATCACCACCATCGCCTTCAGTAGAACAACTTGTCCGACTTGTCCTTGAGGCAGTCGAAGTTTATCCTTCAAGAGTAGTAGTCGATTTAGAGCTCAGCTCAGCTTTTGTTTTACCTTTTCCTTTCTGGCCGTAGCCATTTTGTGTAAATATAATTTGGAGTAGAATTTGTCTCTCATAAGTTTCCATTTCATGTAATATTTTGGTTATCAGTTTTGGGGAGTATAAAATAAATGGGAGTACGTCTTTCTAAATATAATATATATTTTCTCGGGATTTCGGAGTATCAGTTCATTGAATAGGTAGCGATTGGTAATTAATAACATTAGGTCATTTGTCAGTAGTCAATCAGTTTGATAGTGCATCTCATTACCATCATCTTGCCAAACCACCACTTGGTCATCTACAACCCGTGGATTAGGCTCAACTCATCTCAGCACTAATACCACAATATTATGGACTGCATGTATAGGCTGCAACAACGGCCCCTTAATACTTTTCACACAAGCAAAGTTGACCAAATTGTGCCGTATTTCATTTCTTGGAAAACGTTACGTCAATGAAATGTGTTGTATGAGATTTCTTCCATGAACACTGTGACCTTTGGTGCATGAACTGATTTGCCTTCGTAATCAACTGAAATAAAAAAACTTGTAAGATATAAAATGGACTAGTCAAAAGGATTCAACTCATCAGTCCCAAATATGTATCGTATACTTACCGGAAAATACCTTATCAACACCCAACCTAAATCAACATGCAAAAACAATTCCTTTTTGCGATTCTCGTGTTTACTTTGGACGGTCATTTTCCAGAATAGACACATATCAGTCACCCTTTACCAGTCAACTTAAATGGTGATTGCCAATGGATTCC
>JAQGAP010002652.1:0-14474 GCA_034697805.1 Orchesella bifasciata | reverse complement strand
AAAGCATGAAATGTAATTGTACGTCCCGTGTCGTGAAAATGAATGATTTCACGCATGCAAGCAATGGTAGCCATTCATGTCACTCTGAAAGTGACCTACGACGACAAAATGTGACATTGCATTGGCATACGTACGTTACATAACATAAACCCGACGGCTTTCTTTTTATATGACGTATTCAGCAGCCACTATATGCCTAAATATATTCTGACAAACAACTTTGTATACGACTCAAACATACTTCGGCGCTAGCTTGCCTTGAACTGAATCATCCGCAACTACCAAGTAAAGCTCATTGCTCACGGTTTTACGTAGAATCAGAGGGAACGGGCAAACCAAAAAGCTTTACTTTGTTTGTAGAAATCTTTCCATTTATCTCTAGGTCATGCCATAAGCAACCGTGGATTTCAGAGGAAACATATTATATTCATTTTCTGCAAAGCATTCCATCAAAATAGCTAACCAGAAAGGACTACGAAACTCATCGGAATTCATGGACTTCTTCTGCAGCAGTGTCCATTAAGCCACCATTAGGCGAGGTTGAGTATATGCTACACGCACACACGTCAGTGAGTTTAGTGGTGGACAACAAGCTGGATACGTTACATTACCTTCTGAATGGGCTAAACATATTATTGAGAAGAAGTATTCGATAAAAAATATACTGCTTATCAACCAGCCAAAATTACTTGTCCGCTGACGGCGTAGTAGACTTTTTTATCCACTAAACAAGTCAACCCAAGTCAGTAAGAATTAGTAGGTGTGTACGTACATAGCAGTGGAGATAACACATGAGTTATTAATATAAGTTGGTAACTTAAGCTCAAGCTCGCTCCTATTGCTTCATTAACTATCATTTGCTGCCTTCGCATTGGCATCATCTGATTACATTGTGACTTTCAAGGTCTGTCTTTCTGTTGGATATACTTCAGAAGATTGTGGAAAGCTACATTATTAACAGTGATATCTGCTTCAGCCAACGACTTGAGCGGAAGTTTTTCTAGGAGCTGCTATATTTGACTGTGTTTATATATCCGTGGGAGTTTGCTGTATGAGAACTTGGAGTATTATATACGGATAGACTAACCTGCTCAAACATCCAGTGGATCAGGATGTTAATTTGATTCTTGAAGAGATCATGAGAAGTGCACAAGGAACTTAATTTGCCATACATCTTAACAAGATCTGACTGAAAATAGGATACTAGACTAAATATATACCGGATCTTTGCACGGAAAGGAAAAGGAAATTTACAATAACTTGCCCAGTACTACTCCGTCACAGGTAACAAATTGAAATGAATTATTCTGTCTTTAATATCCGGAATGGAAGTTAAATTCAAAGTGTTTTGGTAAATCCACAGAAGAAAACGTTGCATTGTGCATCTGTTTTAAATTTAGTCAAGAGTGCGTTTGGTGAGGATGGTCAAGTTTTAGTACTCAAGAAATCATATGAATGAAAAGTCAAGATCCTTGTTTTTAGATCCTCAGAATATAAAGGAGTCAGCATCAGTATGCATGTGACTATGACTCAAATGTGTTGCATGAGGTAACATAATATTTTGTACGTAGCATAAGGCTGCTTGCTCGTCAGGAATGAGTAAGTCTATATAGATTTCTAAAACGCTACGCTGCCAAGCAAATGCTCTCTCTCTATTGGGAAACCCCCATACGTATATTATCAGTATAATCTTCTCCGCACATCTGTGTTCCACATGTTTCCGTAACAAGAACTTGTAATCCAGGACCCCGATAAAATTACGTACAAGTACGTACTCTTTACGGATATATCAATCTTTGACCATGTCGTGCATGTGTGAAAAGTGTTTGTATGCTTTTACTATAAGCTCCAGTATATGGGATTTCACATCGGAAATTAGAAAACCACTTGCCTTCCTTCTCACACTGACATCCGTCTTGTTGCTCTGGGTAGATAATGAGTAGTCATGTTTTTCATTTCCAAAAGTCAATATCAGTAAGTGCTAGTGTGTGGAACGTTCAAAGAGCTAGTAATGCTACACGAAAGTTAATGAAATCATACATTAAATGAATAGATAATTAGTTTACTTAAATAAGTGGACTGGATCGATACGCAAGGAACTAAGGTAAATGTCAAAAGGTTTCCAAGCCACTTCTGTACATTTAGAATATAAGGTAAAGTGTAAGATATTGGTGGTGTGATGTTACGCCTTCTGAGACCGATACCAAGTTTTCAACTTTATCAACTATTAATTGTGCAGTCAAAGTTGAAAGTCAAGCACACCTGTGTGTTGTGTTGAACTTCATTAGAAAACGTTACGTTACATCTACGTTCATCCTGTTTAATTTATTATTTACATTATTTATGTCTTTTTAACACGGACAGTCTTTCCATAGTGTGTTGGAGTTGTAAACGACTGGAATGTGAGCTTCAAGGCAAAGTGCTGGGAAAGTAGAGCAATCGATCGATTGACTTAATTTACAGAGCTGCATTGCGCGGCCTTTTTTGCGGTGGTTGGCTTAATAGGGTAAAATCAACTTAGTGCTCAGTGATGTGATGAGTCATGTCATGTGCCATTGTACGTAATGGCTTTGAATTATTTAGTAGAAAGTAACCGTAAAGTGCAAATAAAATATACGTATTATGACTGCAGTGCAGAGATACTTAGATAGGATTTTACTACACGTCGGATTCGGAGTCTCCAAGACACATTTTTGTACTTTGAACACTAGACTACTAGCAGTCCATAAAAAGCAAACAGGAAGGAATCAATACTGTGGTAGATGATGATAGTGATAGATACAGACGCGTAGTTTATTGTATACTACCATGATAAATCTAACAGGCAGCTTAAAAAGTTTTATGACACCCTAACCAGGTTACGGTTCGTAGTACACTACTATGCCATAGCATACCGAATTCATGACATAATGCCTTCACTCAACTTGCTTCAACAGTATCCTTTGATAGAATTAGTGAATTATGTATTAGCTTTGCTTTGATCATCTCAGATCGATCTGTCTGGAGCTTCACTTGGCACGTAAACAACTCCTCAACAGTGTTCGGTTCGGGGGCAATATTTGTCATGTTCTGTTTTATCTATCTACATTCATCATTCTGGAAAAACGAAAGTTCCTTTCGGATCACTTTAGTATATAGTTTGAAAAATAATTTGAACCTTGAACCTTACGATTATATTGAAGGAAAATTTGTAACCAAACAATAAACAGCATTTCTTCCTTCCTTTTTTCATGTTCCATAATAAACAACTGTGGTTAAGTATTATTCTGCAGGCACACAGTTATCCTTCGGATTCTCTTTATTCGTTTTGTTTTATAGTGCACAATAATAATATTAATATAGATCACAAAACAATTCGTACTCATTCTCTTCACTATTGACTATAATCCTCAAAATTGGCTAGTAGATCATGATTGAGTTAGACTAATTAGATTAGACTTGGCCCAATATTGTACAACGTACTAATTGCGTAAAATACTCAAATATTTTGTTTGTAGCTAAACTAATAATAATTTCATTTTCAGAACTCATTCCCTACTGTTAGCATTTGTACATCAGTTTGCTCATTCTCCTTCGTTCAATCAATCCAATGTTAGATTTGACCATACTTCGTGTAGGCAAGCCGATTTTCAATCATACGCTTACTTCGTGACGTTGCATGAACAAAGGATAAAAAGGGTTGAGTTTGTGGATTTACGAAATGCTGTTGTGTGCAGAATACAAAACGTAGCAATGTATGCAGTACTCTTAAATACAATGTTTCGTTAGACTTAAGACATTATAAGTTGTAAAATATAAGAGCAATAAAGCGCTGCAGCTATTATTCTACGAGATTATAGATCTAAAATGATAGATATTGCTAAACGATAACAGTAATGTAATATGCGTAGGTTGCTTCAAGTTTGTTTTTGGAGGATATAACTTGACGACAGACGTACACTGTAAATATCTTCTACTATAGGGGAATTGCAAATGCACAATAACTAATTGCGAAATACAATATTATCCTTGCCGAAGTTTTGTATATTGTCTTTAATTAAAGTTTAAATTTGCTTTGATTTTACAGTTCTTAAATGACAGTTGCCAGACCGCAAATAAAACCGAGGATTGCGTGTTCACTCATCCAACCTATCCCTGAATAGAAATGGCGGATCCGTCACCGTTATCGACAGCTAGTAGCACTATCGCAAATAGCATCGTTTCAGAAGCTACAACTATATTAAATAACCTTACAGCTACTGTTTTGGAGGGCTCCACCAATAGTTCCATAGATAGTCAATTCGACAACTCAACTGGAGTTCTGCAGCAGTCATTTTTACCTGATGATGGTCATAAAACCCCAGTCAATTATTTCTCAACTGTGATAATCATTTGTATGGGACTGGCAATTCTCATCGTTCCAGTATTTTGCTTTGTTGGATTTGTATGCGCAAGGTCAAGAGTATTTACGGCAGTTCGAGAAGCAGCAGGGAAAGGTTGGGGTTTTGCAGATGCGGATGTTCCCTATGCTGGCAAGTCATATGAAACTCAACAATATAAAACTATTATGCTTTTTCTCTGGTTGGTGAAGCAAATCTTATAACAAATGATTTCATTCTTTCAGAATTTGGAGATGATTACACTAAAGATAAGTCACCCTCGAGCGGGGACAAAAAATGTGATGTGAAGATTCTAGTCGCAGAAGATAACTGTTATCCAGTTCCATCCACTAGTGATTTGAAGATTGATCCCATCCACGTTCATAATGGGGGAAGAAGTGGTCGACGAGGATCGTTCTTTCGAGCTAACACTGGTTAGTTGAGTTGTAAAGTTAAAGCCCATATATTTCACTCATTTAAATTTTTAATCTAATTATATTTTTCGTCATTTTATTAAAGATTCTGACGAAGACATATCATCTCTTCCTCCAACGTTTGTACGCCACCCTCCTGCTTAAGCGTCAAAATGTACTTCCAACCCTCCTTGCAATCGAAAATGAATGTTTAGGTACAAATTGCTACTAGGCGAAATCTCTTGTTTACTCAATGCAACATTAAATGCAGCATTAATTCCAGCTCCGACAGTGAAATGCTGTGTCAAACTGTATTATCGTTACCTGTGTTTGTTAACTAAATAATAATAGAAACCACAAATATACCTATATATTAATTATATAAAGATGTAATATGTATAATATATCTATACAAATGTAAAATAAATGAACTGATAAATATTGAGGATTGTTGGACTCCATTATACTGAAAAATTAACATTTTATTGCCATTAAGACGACCGTAAAGTTTATCGTAAAGACTGCTCCGTTTACATTCAAGATAAAGAGGGTAGAATAGAGAGCAGATTGATTAAGATTTATGCATGGCATAGTATTTCAGTACTTATTCACTGTTGTCCATTTTGATTTGATTTGAAGAATTCCGTGTAGAATATTTGGGGATAATTCCGTTTGTATTAAGTTCTAAAGTTCATCCTAGTTATAGACAATGTCAATTTTTAATGTCTTCACTCACAGTATGTGGTATGTGTATTGCTTTTGTACGTTTGAAATTAGCATGAGTTTTTATTATTTTTTGTCTACCAGTCTGCCAAAAGTTTTTTGATCATCACGATATGTGCGTAGAAATATACGCAGTAATTTTTAGGCATACGATACCTCCATAGAATATGCACAATACACACTAGTTAATTCAATGGTACAATAGCATGCGTTTTGTAGCACCCGACCCATAAAAACTCAAAATCAAGGTTACTAATATATACCTATGTAATAAGTAAATCCTTACACTACACAATGTAGTCTTCCCTCTACATGTGACATGAAATAATGAAACGGCAATAAGGCAAATAAAAAGTTCTCTATTCCAAAAAGTTGGAATGGTCAGCATTGCCGAATCCAGCTGGCAAAAAATGAAGTAACACGCTACGCTGACAAACCCAGAGAAGTATTGATGAGGGTCGCCATCAGTCCACCATGCCACCCCACACCACCAATGATAGATAGCCCGTAGATGGACATTGCAATGGAATTTCATGTTAGTTTTGAGGCGTGCATATTGCCACCGGCCATAATAGGTCTGGGCTCTGTTGGACCATGCCATTTCGACAACTTTTGCATAATTTTTGTAAAACAGCATGCCATCTCCCATCCTACCACATTTCATTTTCATACAGCGCTTGCTTTGCATTGTTAAAGCAAGCAGAAAAAACTACAAAGTGATAGAAAAACCATCTCCGATTCATATTCATATGGATGAATGGCGAGTATGATAAGTACTACGCTTCGAACTAATATGCCTATGACGGAGAATCTCCAGCAATGGTCATGGAAGCTTCTTCATTTGTGCAGTCCTTCATTGTTTTCTACGCTTCACCACATACATAATTGTTGCTGGAAAATACAAATATTTTTATTATCATGATCATGATGCTTCTTCTATCTGTGGTTTACAGAGGCTATTTATTCTTCTTAAACATCCCATACCTATCTATATGTATTGGAACATATGCAAACACATGAAAATGGGACAAGTTTACTAGTTCCCATTTTTACATGAGCACTTGTTTATCCCTATTTTGTTTACCTACGACGAACACGCCACTTTCATCAAATTCTTCATTGAATTCTATTTCTTCATCAAGAAACCATTCAGCAGACAGCGCAAGCTGGAATTTTTGAAAAAGTTTGCTGAGAAATTTATAAATAATTCAATATGTCGAGTTCAGAGTATGGAATACAGATATTTTTGTTAGTGGCCACTATCCTTTGTTACATCGTTTTGTTCTTTTGTTTAATGTACGGAGCATATTTCTGTTGCTTTCGTTCGTGCATTTTGAGACATCGAAGAAGACAACAGGATGGAGAAGTCGGTGAAGTAGAAGGGGATCCTGATTACAGATATCCATATTGTAATGGCCGATTATTAAATCCATTTCGAACCGAAAAAGGTATCAATGATATAAATAGAATATTTACCCATTACACACAAACTAGGTACACATGATAGGATATAAATTTTACACACATTTCATTTGCACAACGCAGACATTCCAGCACACAGTGAGGCTCCGTTACATCCGAATGCTGACACAGTAGAGGAATCAAATGCATTCGTCGATAAAAAATATTATGGTAAATATTTGCTTGCAGTTTGATGTTAATGGATTTCTAGGCCACCCACATGACTTGTTATTCAGTTTTTCAATTCCATTTAATTTGGAAGTTGTCAGTTTTCTAATCTTGGATTTAAATGATGTTTCAGATATATTTGTGGCGTAGGATTGGAAAAGGAGAACTCAACATTTTTAATGAAGATCCCATGAAGAACGACGAAGATTCGCTGGTATACAAAGTGACATGGACGAACTACATATTCCGCAATGTTACGGGTGCTTAAGTACAATATATGCATAAAATGCAAGCCAAATTGACAAGTTGACAAAATATTTGGGAGATACGAAACGAAAGAGTTAATGTATTATCATGAGTCATTCACAAAGGAATAGCATGTGATCAGTGATGTAATGCAACATTTCTCTTATGTAGATATATAAAATCAGTAACCTATTATGTAAGTTTAAGTAGGTAGCGTTATACGATAGATACATTAACAATAAATTGTTATAATGTCAACTGTTTTTGATGCTTTAATTAAATATTATATTATGCCTGTGTACAATGCAAACTCGAGTTCACTAAATAATAGTATTGATGCAATTTCAACGTTGAGCGAATTGTCACTTGTCACTAATGCAATAGAGTAAGATATGCTTTACTCTGAATCTGTACTTACTATTATTAGTGTAGCTGTTCTACTATAACTAATCGGCTGTTTATTGTAGGTTAGGTAAATCGAAAAAAATACATTGTTTGTTGTTGTTAAAAAGTTGTAAAAATTCAATCGGTTCATTTTAGCATAGTTTTCCATTTCGCACAGATTGTAAGTAACTGACTAATGAAAATAACAAAACCACATTACTTCATACACCTTACACCTGAATATGAATGTGTCATCTGTCGATACGGAGAATTCACTAAAGCTCCTCCAGAAAGTTTAAATGTTAAAAAATCGTCTGCCTGGAACTTCATCGCAAAACAATCGAATATGAACGTATTAACCCTTGCCATCTTTAACAAAAACTGCAGCCGGTTACATGATATAAAGATAAAGTCACGAAATGTCCACTTTGCTTTATATTTACACATTTATAGGATTTTCTAGACTGTAGATTAAAACTCTCGTTAGTAAAAATGAAAATGTAACGCATTTAAGTCAAATCCATGGGTTTTCTGTTACATTGGACCTGGGACCTGTCGCTAGCTCTTTTCTTAGTTCCAACAAGGATAATACGTAATGGTTTAGGAGCCCTGACTTGAGTATGGAAATTTATTTTGGCTTCAAATGAAATTCTAAACTGATATTGTTAGTTTGCTTGTTGTTCTGCAAGTTCAGATGACTCAAACTAATTTACAGTGGCTGTCGCATCTGAAACAACTTTATGAAAAAATTTATCTTCGGCAACACAAAAGCTGCAGTTGTTGCAGATGCAAACAGCTTCTGTTTACTTTACAGCATGTTTGTCTTCGCATTTTTCACCAGAAAAACGCAAAGTGGAAAAAACGAGATAAGGAGCTGCCATGAAAAGTGAGTTTCATGTATTGCATCATGTATTCTGCGTTTCTTTCTTTCGCTGTAGCAGAAGTATCCATACTAGGAAATGCAAACTTGACTTCTAATTTCTAATCTAAGAACAGCATGTCATTATCAACAAATACGCTGCAGTTGGCTGCAGTCAATGATTTAATTAAATGTTTTGTTCACTATTTTTTTTAGATTTCAATTCAAACCAACAGGAAACAAAAATATCCAATTCACGATTTAAAATAGTCAAACCAATCCTCGTAACCAACTTGAAATGTCCAGGAACCACACAATGTTACAATAATTGCTGAGCATGAAATTTAAGAGTTTAAGACTCAGACAATTACATTTTGTTGGCAATCAAGTGGTAGTGTTTCTAGCTTGCTCGTTTAGACAACACGCACTACCACACTGATTTATGTTAGGGTTTTGCTCTTTGTGGCAGTTAGGGTATTATTTATGCGTGCTTTTAAAAACTTTTCGTGTATTAGCTACAGGTATCGTTGTCTACGTGCTTACACGGAACAATCATGATTATGGTTATTGTTATTGTGTTGTTTCTCATAACATAACAAGTGAACTCAAACCAAGAATGCAGTATTTTATATATGCACGAATGTCTGAGAAAGCTTATATAAAGCAGTTGTATGAATAAATGTATGTGTCAAAGTCACAACCACAACTTTGATGAGATGTGATGTGATAGGTATATATATCGTGTCAGTTAACATAACATAACATCAACAGTCAGCACTGACACTGACACAAAGACTTTACCAATGCATCATCCTCCCTAATTACTTTCGTGAATATCAATATCACAACTGTCTTGGCGTTTGGGAAATAAATCTTTGCTCCAACTCCACTTTTCTCATGTTTAATTCTCGTTACATATACTCAGCTATAGGGATGTACAACTTTTTTTGTAACATTTGGCTGATACCCATAAGATAAACAACGAAAGGAAGCGTTTTTTGCTTAAGTACATGGCCCGCTTATTATCCTTCATTTGTTTGGCCTAATGACAATAAGAAAGAAGGAGAAGAACGAAACCAACCAGCTTGCCAATTTATTATGTCAAATGAAAAGTCAAATATCACAAAAAAGCCAGCTTCAAGAGCAGGTTTCCATTATTGTAGCGTAAGTCAGTAATGTATTCAATGCAATCTAAAAAGTACAAAGCATCCCGTTTTGAAGAATAATATACCTACATGTTTCTCTTTTAGAGACTGTCATTCGGCAAATGAGAAAGAGAGGAGCAGTACGTAGATTAGCAGAGTATTAACATAAACATTGTTTTATAAAAATATTATTTAATATTTTTGTTGGTGAGTTCATCGAAATTCCTTTACACCACCTGTACTCCAACCATCACAAAGTCGTTAATAAAAATGGAGCATTACGTGAAATAAAGTGATATAAAAAGCATCAAACCAGCATTCTTTTTCCTAACGAAGACATTTCTTTTTATGTCCATTTGTTTCATGGTACATAAAATGTATGGACGTGTTTTTACTTTATTTCAGTTTGGCATGGCATTTGGCTTGACTTGACGTGCCACTGTATTGTGCTCCTCAATGTTGAAGCATTTCCTTTCAGTAGCTTAACATCATTCCTCCGACTCGCTTCTTCGTCAGTTACCTGTCTTCAAATGGGGATAATATACCCAATTATGTCAGTCTATCAAACTGACATCCAGTGAAGTAAGTGAAAAACGCTATATACAGTAGTGTGTTTTACTACAATGTACATTGATTAGTCACCTAAAAGTTATTTTCAAGAAAACTTCTTCTTCAAGGACTTGTTGAATAATAGAAACTGGGAAGGAATAGTGTGTGGATATGTGAGATGGGGATCTGAAGTTGTGTTTGCGAATCTCAAAACCATCACACCATCCTAACAGGATGCTGACTTGCACGTAAATTTTTAAGACCCACACAATGAGATACGGCATATCATACCGAGAGTTAGTCAAGATTTTGTGAAATATTGCACATCATGTAAAAGTACAAAAACCGAGTGGAAAAGGGCCAGTGTACCAGAAAAATCGTATCTAAATCGTATCAACATAATATATAAACACAGAGTACTACCTCCGCCAAGTTGTAAAGGATTAAATCATATCATAAACGAAACGTTGAACTCCATCCTTCTTTTCGTTCTCATGCTCTTGAATTTTACTGCGTTTGTCAAGAGCACATCCATACCTTTCAGTTCAGTCATTCACATCCCGGCAAAGGAAAGGAGAAAACAAACATCAGATAGTGAGTATTATGTGATGTTACTTAAAGTGTAACTTTAAGCATTCATGGAAAATGGTAGAAGCTTCCAATGTAGAAAGTGGTGTAAACTGAAACATTTTTGACAAATCGTTTCAGATTTTTACTGATTCCTCACAAAAATGCTCAGCATGAACGGCCAGCCAATGCCCATAGCTTCAGCCATAGCTGGACTGTTTGTGGTATTTGAAAACCTCATCCAGGTACAAACGAAGCCTCTAGTCTACCCCAACAAATATAGTTTTCAGAAGACTACTACTACAACCAGTACAACTCCGGTACCAGTGTAAGTCACATTTCTTTATTTTATTTGCTGAGTCATATTGTGTATGACTCACTATTAGCATATTTCTGGAAATATTCAGGCAAAACCATGACCATTCTGACAACAGCATTTCATCCGAATACGGGGATTCGCCATCCGACAGTATCTTCCCCTACACCACAGTTTGGGTGTTTGTAGCACTGTTTTTGGCCTTAATCTGTATTGCCTGCGTTATATATTACATTAGGAAGAAGCGACCTGGAATACTTTCGTTGTACACAATTCGTTCGCCTAATGCTAAAGCGGATTTCGATTCCTCTCAAGTCATGGTGAGATGAGGTCATCTGCGTAAAAATATAGCGTAACCACACAAATAAATCTTGTGCCTGTTTTTGTAAAACTTGTCTGAGGTAATGTAATACGTCCTGTTCTGTAAGTAGGTACTTTATTTTCAATCCAAATATGATGTTTTTAGCACGTTCAGCAGTTAAATATGTTATCGCACTATCTTAAATATTAAACTTACAGACATCTCAATGTTTTACTATTGCCATTACCAATCTCTCTCTTTGTCTAGCTCTTAATGCGAAGTTCATGACATTTGAAAAAACGCCAATGTAGACACTATTTATCAACTATTTATATAAATGCGTTGACATACATACAATATATAATAGGAATCTTATATTATTATAGTGTTAAGAAGAGTGAATGTTTTTAATTACTTCAAAAATCATGTACGTATACACATAATGTATGCACATATTTGAGCTAAAAATGTTTAATTTATCGCAATAAAAACGTTTATCACATTACTCACTTCTAAACTGTTTCGCTTCCTGTCACATCACCGCAAACAACCTTGATTTGCTCCTGTACAGCACACAGCAGAACAACATCTTTTTTGTAAGCAGCGATTGCAATGGCCAGTAGTAGTATGGACTAGTTTACATGAGATCACCATCTTCACCATTATTTTTCATGAGGTTTCATGTGCTTATATGGTACCAAAAGTCATATCATCACAAAAAGCTTGCAGCCGCTGTCGATTATCGATCATGACCTAAACTAGTATAGATAAGCTACTATGCTTCTGCTGAGATAAAACAATAACTCTGCAAGTAGTTTATTAAACATAACCAAAGCACTTCCATGTAGCATCAATACCAGTAGCTAATTGCCATAATAAATCTTAAATGTCCTGAGATAATGGTTAATAAGATGGACGTGACAAGTAAAATTGCAGTTGCAGGTGAATGCATAAACTGTTGTAAACATAACTTATTCCAGGAATTGACAATGTATGCTCATTCATAATGACTTGTTTTTCTCAACCTGCAAGAATTCCCATGTTTGATGCTATATTTTCCTTAACAAACCATGCAATTGAGGTCCTGGGCGTTAATTTATCTAGCAATATCCATTTCCACCACGCAATAAAGGTAAAAAAGGAATGATGTGATGATGCTTCCCTACATTTCGGATCACAACACCCCATTCTACTTTAATGCATCTTGAGAGTTTCGCAAATGAAAGATTCTGAAATCCACTTTAATAGGATTGCTTCATTTCCATTCAGACACCAATGCAAAATCAAACAAAGGATGTGCCATTACATTTTAGTATAAATAAATAATTTCATAATAACTACAAGAGTTGCGTAGGTTGTCCTTGAGCTAACCCGTCGTCGCCCTTATCCTAATGCAAAATGTAACTAAAAGCATCGTCATTTAACCTAGTTTTCATAAAGCAATGGTCTTATATGTCTAAAAAAATTGGTGCCCTTTAACATCTGACTATGTGCCGAATAGGTTTTTCAAAGTGCATGTTTCTAGTATTTGTACTAGCCCTATCATTTATTGGTAAGTGAGTGGAGTTATTCCAATTTTGTTCCTTCGAAAGCTAAATTTATAAACTTGGCATACAAATTGATTTTGCTAAATAGCGTCAACAACACAGGCGGAAGACCCGCCCCCGGATCCTGCGCCTGCGCCTGCTCCACCTGCAAAGACGGGCAATAGTTCAGGTAATGGCACCTTTGAACTACCGGAACCTGAAGAAGACAAACCTCTTACACCGGAAGAATTAAAGGTGGTAGAGGAAATTAACACAATGGTTGGTGAACAGTGTCTTCTAATTCTCGGAGACTGCTGGTGTAAGTTTAATGCTTCAGTGTTAATTGGAGAAATTTAATTGAACCCATGGGCAAGTCTAACACGATTGTTTCTTTGCATAAAGTAGAATGTAACACCTCCATTGATTTATTTATTCGTTTTAGTACAACTGAAAGCTAAAAAACCTTGGCTCAAGGAAGAAAAACGATTGTCAATGTGTGTAAGTCAGACTCAAGGTTTCATGATGTGTAGTCAATTGAAACCAGAGGATGCAGAAGCAGCCAAGATGGCTGCAGAGGAAAGGGTTAAAATGGCAAGAGAAAAAGAGGAGGAGGAGGCTAGAAAGAAAGAAGAAATGGCAGAGAAAGCAAAGGAAAGGGAGGAACAAAGGAAAATACAACAGGAGAAGGCAATGGAAGAACGTGCTCGTAAGAAAGAGGAAAAGGAAAAAGAAAAGGAAGCGGAAAAGGCTGCTGCCGCCACCGAAGGTGCTGAAGACGGCGAGAAAAAAGCTTCGGTGGAGAACAGTTTTGATAATCTTGGAGGTGATGTAAATTAGTAATTAACAATGATTGTTGAATTCATTTCAATTTTTATTCAAAAGTCGGAAGAATTCATTATGAAATACATTTTATAATCAAATGATTCTGGCCAACATACTTTAATTTGTTAATGCACCATTTTATTTCTGACAGATATATCTATTCATTAGAGTTTTGCATTAATAATTTCACCAACAATTGCTACAGCTTCAATTTCCACAAGAGCTCCCTAAAACAAATGTATTAAACCGCATTTAATTCAAACTCAGCACCATAACTTTTGTCAGTCTGAAGCATTGCCATAAATATGTGCCAAAATTGCTTGGTAAGGCGTGAAATATTTAATAATTAGGGAAAATGTTTACCGCAGGAAGTTTTGCCACTTGATAAGCAGCTCTGGCTGGCTGATTTTCCGGAAAAACTGAAACATTTAGAACAGAGTCGTATAATATTCATTTGAATACCTTATCTTAAATTCACTGATAAGATTTCTCATACTGACATGCACTGTATATGGCATTCATCTTTGGGCCATCATTCAGATCAGAAAGTAAAACTGAAACTTTGACCACTGAAAATTTGCGAAAAGCATAATTAGCAACCAGTCTAGTAAACTTTTCAAATGATTAATATGCTTC
>JAQGAP010002651.1:0-14482 GCA_034697805.1 Orchesella bifasciata | reverse complement strand
GATTCCCAAGTCTCAAATTACGTAATTTTATTGTCTAAAGGTACATGGCTACACTCTCGATTTGTCGGGTTTATTTTTACTAGCTCATCCTTATGTGCAACTAACGTGGTTAAATGGATTTTTTGCAGCGCTCAGTTATTTTGGAGAAAACCATTTTTTTCGATTTTTCACTTCAAAATTTCATATGGGAAATGACATGGGAAATAGATACAGCGCATCAAATGCTTATATCTTTGAAACTGCACAACCGATTAACATGAAATTTTCCTACAAATTACAGAAACATAAAATTTATAATTCGGATTACGGATTGTACATAGCCCTTGAAATGTTATCCCACTTATCCAGCCTTTCAGAGTGAGTAATAGAATATGCATACAAGGTTGTTCAATGATTTCGTTTTGAATAAAATTTTTACCTTTCTTCCGTGGAAAGCTGTAGAAATTCCAATGCAAAAAATTTCATGTAAATCGGTTGTGTAGTTTCCAGGATATAAGCATTTGATGCGCTGTCCCTATTTCTCATGTTATTTCCCAAAAGAAAATTTGAAGTGAAAAATCGAAAAAATTTGCGTTCTTCAAAATGACTAAGCGTTGCAAAAAATCCATTTAACTACGTTAGTTACACATAAAAGTAAGCTAGTAAAAATAATATAAGCCAAATCTATGAGAGGTTTTCTAAATGATAAGTGGTTTGTAAAAGTTTAAATTGAATTGAAATTGCTGAGTAACTCCTCCGGCTTAGGTTCGATCTGTGAACAACCTCCTTGTGAATGGTAACCGCTCCATTGCCTTATGATGCCTTGACTTCAATCATGCAATGAATAAGCATATGTTGCAATAGTGTTATACTGTACTTCTATTGTAAACTTGATATGAATGATACTTGGAGGGGCGAGTATGCAAAAGCTTATCATTATCTTCCACCTTTCTTATTATATTCCTGAACATATTCACTGAATACATCAAAAACCAGACGAGTTCTGGTGTTGCGAGGCATGATGATATGTCTACCACCCTTTCTCATAGTGTAAAAGTGAGGATTTACATGTGAAGGAAAGTATTTTACAACAAAGTGGCTACGTATATCACTCACATATAAATTGTATTTCCATTACGGAGCATTGCAGCGATGCAATGGAAATTCACTACAACCCAAACTCATGGTACCTAGCTCAAAACATCAACTTCATCTCCAAAATGCGCTAGCAAGACATTCTCCCTCAAGCTGCTAATTACATTGGCATTCCTATTAACATGCATTTATCACGTGTTTCCGGAAGAGAGAAGGAGTTATAAAAGGTTTTAACTTATTTAAAAGAAAGGAAACAGCTGTACAGAAAAAACAAATATCTTTGAAATTTCTGGAACGTTAAAACTGAGTCCACTGCTTTTTGCCCCTTGCAAGAATTTTAAATTGCAATATAAATGGGATTAAAATTTCTTTTGGATAAGATGTTTAGTGAAATTTTGAAAATTTATCCAAGGTTTATGCTTCTGTATTATATTTAAAAGCCGGCTGGCAAATTGATTTTTTCTTATAAATCAAGCCTGCATTCGGAATCGGAATATGTTTTAGGACACGACAATTTGACGAGAACTCTTCATAAAGGACAATAAGTGTTTTAACAAAATATCGTTCGTACATTCGTAAATATTGGATGCCCTTTGAATTTTTAATTGGATTGCTAGAATTAATTAGAATTGCTGAAAATAATTGAATTAAAAAACATTTGCTTTTACTATTGGCACACAGAATTGCAAATCAATTACGCAGTTTTGTTCAATTGATTAAAAAATAGGGATCCAGTAGACCTGAGCTGTGAGTAAAGCACAGTATTGAAAAAATTCTTACAATGCCCCTCAATCAATCACAACGAATGCATGCATTTAGTTGCATTTTCTCACAGTTTTGCTTGCCTGTTACAATGTTGCCAATACTTAATAATAATACTCACATTTTACAACAGCAAATAAAATATTTAGGAATTAAATGTATGATTTAAAATAAACAAAATGATAATGTTTATCTTATCAGTACACAATTTAAGCATGCGCAAAACAATAATTTTTTATTCTAGCCGTTTAGGCAACATCTCCCTGCTCCAATTTCCAAACCTCAAGGAATTTCGGATCTCGCAACAGCATCATCCGATGAAATTGATTTATTGATCTTGTTCCGTACTCGCTTCCTGTAGATAAGCAGAAATGATTTGTATTTTGTATTACCTTTTTGAAGCGTCTAATAATGTTATTTGCATGTGAGATTATAATTACTTACGCTTTGAGCCGCTCATCAGTTTTATTTTTGACATTTTGACACTCGTTCCTTCGGGCAGACCGAAAAAGGCGAAGGATTTCTGCCATTGGAGCCATTCTAATTTCCTCGTCGGGCTCATCATCTGAATCACCATTGTAAGCTCCAATCTCTTCATCCGATCCAGACTTTATTTCTGAACTCATATGATGCAAAGGCGGATTATCATAGAGATTCCACGTGAGCCTGTCAACGAGCTCCATCACAGTTGAGTTCTTCCACTCAAACTCGTGCCCTAAGTTAATAATCCAAATTTGACTACTTCGGTGCATATTTTGTACGCTAAACAAAGAACTGGAGCCAACAAATTTTGCTGCAATTCTGATCTTCTGCTTCTTCAAAATTATCAGGGCTCCGGAAAGTGCCAAAATTGTTTCTCTGACTTGAGATTCATTGTTGTTCCCTTGCTGCAGTCTCGTTTACCAAGTTAAAGGTTAGAGGACATCTTTTGCCGTTTCAGTTTTGGGATTATTGGGATACACCATCTCACATTTATCCGGTTGTTTTGTTGTCTAGAAAAAAAAATTTGCACGTATATTTTACAACCAATTACTTGTGAAGTAATTTTTATGCAATCAAAGACAAACCATTCATGTTCCTTCCGAGTTTTAGAGGAAATGTCAATGACAAAAAAACTGCAGGTATCACTTGCGTTTCGAATTTCTCCACTGAAAATCCAAATCGTTCAGGTGGTCATTTAGATACCGCAGCAACCAGAGAGTCAAATATTGTCTGCAACTCTTAATAATACGGATCCTGTTTGTAGTCATCTATCAAAATACATAGATTTATTCTTCCTTTTGGACCCACAAATGGCTGAACGTCATCATTGTCCCCATTTTGGGTTGAGATCTCAGTGCTGGTATAGATGAGGAAAACATGGTAAGGAAACAAACACAAAACACCACCGGGATATTGGAAGTTGTCATTTTTTTATTGGGAAACTGGGACGGTTCCAGTGACCGATACAAAGCACTGATGTTTGATGCTGAAGCCGTTGTTGGGGAAATACCTGCAATTGCTGCTTTTAAATCCATATACTTTTTGGTAAATTCGTCTATTTCGTCTGAACAACCATCCCACATTGGATAATTGGCGAACGAGAGATCGCACGTGGCTCCTAAATGTGAACACATTTTGATGGCTGAAGTTAACTCAACCCTTTTCCCAAAACAGATTGTCAAAAAATGAAATAATTATTCATTTGAGTGGTTTCGTAAGCAACCAAAGCTGTCACAGATCTATTAAAATTCATTGGACAATTTGTTTTTAGTAGTAAATACGGCGTTATGGTTTTCAACGAGTGTTCAAATTATAGTAAAAAGCAAATGGAGGCTGATGGAAATACAGTTCATCAGCCAGTCATCATCAAAAGCGAAAGAAGCTGTGATTTTAGCTAGATTTTAGACTGCCAAAATACCTTACAAGCTACATCCACTCCAACACAAGACCAGCAAAAGATATGATCACAAAAATGTACTTAACATAACATTGATCATTAAGTCATTATCTCACCAATTTACCAGAACTAAAAATGCCACAAAATTGTTATTGATCAAAACTTGTGTCTTTATATTACAGCAGCCCTGAATTTCTATCCTTCGTACTCACTTTCCTTGCACTTGACCCATTTTGCCAAATTTACTAATTCCAATGTTCCGGTTTTGATGCAGCAAAAGGGAATGTAAATATGATGATGATGTGTCAAACAATGTGGAACTCCCACTTCCAAACTTAAAGGTTTTAGAGAAGCAAATTAATCGAATTCTGTACAAGTTCAAAATAATTGTTGCAAATCTCGAAATAATAGTTTGGGGCAAAGTTAAAATTGACTAATGTGAACATCGCAGAAACTAGATTTCAAGTTTTTAAGGATCACGTTTTGAGATAAAATAGTAGAATTTTTGCTACATAGCTACTTTTGTGCAATTGACACTTTCTATTTGGCAAAACTGGAACAATCAAGCAATTAAAAATAAACTCGAATAAATCAGCATTATGAGAAAGTTTGTAGGTGCAAATGTGTGAGATTAGAATTCGCGTGATATGAATAAAAAGTGGTCACGGTTATAATTATAAATTGACCTATTTTAATCCTGTTTTTTGCTTACCTTTGTTTAGCATCATCGGCTTGTAAAATAACACTTTTAACTTGCCACTATAATGTAGTAAATCTGAGATGGGGCAACTGGGTTGTATCAATCAATTTATTTTAAATTGGTCCATCGGTTTTGTTACACGCATTTATTACCTGTATTTGTGTCGTTATAATGCGGTCCATTTGCCTGGAAAATTATTTGTTTATCAAAAAACTACGAATTTACATTTTGCTATTAATAAAAGTAACCTTGTTACGGGTGTAATTGCTTCAGTTTAAGGAGGAAAGTGTAAACATGCTGATGTTAGATAACTTGATTGGTTTAGGAAAGCCACACGTCAAGGAGTAAATAGCTTAAGGATTTGCGATATGGTCAATTGTAACAAAAAATCAAATAAACTTCGCGTAAATAATATAGGCTTCGAGATGCGTGCATACTAAATAAATTTCAAGACTCTTGTAACTCCAAAAAATACTTGGCTTCATAATGCATTCATATCTCAGTTTATAAACAAATTTTAAATAAAATTACATTCCGTGGACTTGACAATTTACATTATTTGACAAAAATTGGTGTATTAGATTGTTTACAATATTGTTAAAATTTACGTACAGACTCTTAAGAGTCTAAAAATGTACTTAACTTTTAAACGCTTGCATAATTTAGTTTATTAATACATTTTTTAAAACGTCAACTAATGCATAACCTGCATAACTTAATACAAACCCCTTAAGTAGCCAGTATACTCATACCTACAAAAGTATTTAAAAATATTATAAACCTTAACATTGCCTTGCTAAGCATCAATCGTTGAAATAGATTTTCTTGGTAAAAGACGAAAGTTGTTATTACATTGTATTAAATTTAGGTTATTGCTAGCCAAACAAAATAGCTTAACAAAATAGATAGCTGCACTTTGTTTGTGTTCAGCTGAAACTTTTAACTAAATACTAATATTGAAAATGAATACGACAACCTTTATAAATAATAGTGTAGCTTGTAGTCATTTAAAGGAATGAATAAATGAAAATCTTAACCACTCTTTCAAGACTTATTTACATGTAACCATGTTATTTTCATAGGTATACATAAAAAAGAAAGGTTTTGCAAACACATGTATACCGAACAAGATTTAATGAAGCGAAAAGTAAAACATGCTTCCAAAGCCAACCTGACACTAACGTAGAGTTCTTTTTAAAATTTTAAAACTCAAGCCATTCAGTTTTTAGAAATCGGGAAGCAGAGAATGTTAACGAGGACCAAAACGAAATTTTGGGACGATTTCATACTGTGTTGAACAATTATATGCGTTCTGTTAAATATTGTCATAACATTTAGTAGTGCAATCTTTTTAGAATATTATGTATGTCATGAATGTGCTGACGGCACGTAGTTAAGATAATCATGTAAGATGTGAATGTATGAAATGATGTTGATGAACGAGAGTAGTGTACAATAATAAAAGTAGTTGTAAAGACTCAATGATATCTTCAACACGTTCAACAATCTAACATTACAAACTTTTTAAAAAACGTGTTTTTACGTTAACAGTACTGACAGCCATGTATTTATTCATTTTACAGACAAATACAGGTAAAGAAGACTTAGTTTTGTCATCTTTATCACTTATGGGGAAAATCATGCAACCGTTACATTACGATTTAGTAAGAAATGATTAAAAAACTCTTTAAAATCATAAAAATTTCTTTTTTGTCAAATTGCATTTTTGATTCACAGAAAAATCACGAAATAGTTTCAGTAAAATCAACTAGCTTGGTGGTCACTGATGAAATTTTGATATTTGAGTGGAAGAAACCAGACAAATATCATCAAAAGGAAAGATAAAATTGCGGAACGATAATTCATGGAACTGCGTCTAAACAGTTTCCAAAAGTAATCCATTGCCGCAAAGGTTTAAAATGGTAGTTATTTTACAGCTATATAGCAACTTAACCTCTGGTTTTGTGGAATAGGCCTTGACTATTTAAATGCTAAGCAAGTCAAGGACGCCTTCATGACGCCAATAACCAGCCAACGTCTTGAAGCCAGCACGCTTCCGATCAAAACACGGGTAAATGGACCTACTTCAAACAAAATGACACGCAAATTTCCATTGCCGCGGCAATGATAAATTCTATATCATGACGGTAATTATAACGCCTCACACTATCATGATCCACCGGAAACAGCAAAAAAAAACTTTGTATTTCATTATGGCTACAATCTCGGGCTAAACGGCCCTGTACAATCACTTTGATGCAATTCAAAAAGCAAAGTGGACCTGTTTTAATACATTTTAAAACACCACAGAAAAATTACACACGCTAAACTTTTAAAGTTAAAGATAGCACAATGACTTTCTTCTATTTATAAAATGTGCATGTACATTAGCGTCCTAAGTGTTATTTAAATACATTCTACAAAACTCTACAAGTTTACCCAACTAAACTTGTGAAGTGGAGTTAAACCTAAAGCCTATAATAAAATAATAGGAATACCAATCTGGGAAACTCTTTCATACTAAAAGCTGTGCAACTTTACGTTTTATCCACCAAAGCAGTACGTTTGCGATTAGTTTTTATGGTCATGCATCCGTTTTTCAGTTTCTTAGCCTAGCACCGTTACAAAAATACGTAACCACTTTTATTCGACTCTTCTTTACAGGTGTCCCATATTGTAACTTACGATTTTGATGATAATGCAAATTGACTTATAGAGTGCGATTGCGCAGGAGTTTCGGCAGAAACAACATGAAGGTTGTTACTGATGAAATTCGGTGAGTGAAAAACACGACGGAAGTGCGCAAAGTGAAAAAATAATTTTCAACTTTGCAAGCAAATCTTAGATTGACGGAATTAAACCATACTGGCCGAAACTGCAGACCGCGAATTCTTGGAACTACTTCAAGAAAATTTCCAAAAGCAATAACTGGCTAATAAGGTTGAAAATGGAAGTTGGTTTACCGCTATATAACACCGTTACTACTTTCAGAGGAAACCGAAGCTAACGGAATAATCTATCAACTACATGTCGCATATTGGTGAACAAAGAAAACCATCCACCAGGTTTAAAGAATGCTTACACCTAATTCTGATATAATTTTTTTTAAAGCAATTCCCGAAAGTGATGGATAGTCGAATGATAATACAATCATCATAACGCCAGACATCATTGAACATCGGCCAAAGACGGTAATAAATACATTGTAATTTATTCTGGCAACGATTTAGATCGAGAGCATCCTGCACAACAGCAAAACCAATCACCTCGATGCAATTCAGAAAGCAAAGTGGACCTGCTTTAATACATTTTAAAACACCACAGAAAATTAAAAGAAAAGCTTTGTTTATATGTGATTGGGTATTTCACAAGCTAGATACTTCTCCTATAATTTACAAGCACACCGGTGTCATTGGTGCTAATTAAGTACCTTCTACAACCCTTAAAGTTTCCTTAATTAAACTACTGAGTGGAAATGAATTTGAAGCAAATAAGAACACTATTCGGGAATACCTATTTACAATTTCCCTGATGTAGGTTTGCAGATTAGGTTTCATCCATTAGAACAGTTTTCCTAGTTTGTTTGTTTAAGCATTCATTTTACGTTTTTAAACCTAACATAATTGGGTTATATGCCTAATCTACAACAGTTATTCGATTCAATAGTTCTCCAGTATTTTGACTTCAGTTTTTGTTGATCTTACTCTATTCAGTATGTGGCGTACTTATTCATATAAATACACAGATAATATCGGCTTTATTTTTTTAAATTGCAGCCTGTACAACCAGTGTTTTTTTAAACAATAAAGTTGAATAATTCCATTTTTAAAGCCTCAAAAAATCTATGATTCCAATTTCTTGAAGATGCTCAAAAAAGAGACTGAAAGAAAGCTTGCATTTGACCATTGTAAGTAAGCTAGTACGATATACAAACGACGCAAAACTCATGCTTATAATGCTTTCACCAAACTCAATTTGTATCGACACAGTACGATGAAGATAGTCTGGCGAAATGAATGCAATTATGCCTCCTTTCGCACGGCTGCATCCTGTTCTGTAGTCAGGAGTCTAGTGGATGTGCATGAGAGTATGCAAGCATTTTCATATACCACCTTCTTCCTTCTCATCTCGCAGTTCATTCATTTCGCATTGGATTTCAACTTACGCAAGTCATTTGAGTGTGACATAAATTTTTACTATGAAATCCTACTAATATATTTGGAATGCAAAGTAAAACGCAGTTCGAAACTGTGAAGTGTAGCTAGACATATATTTGTTCATATTATGTATTTACGGCTAGTAAACTATCAGTACTTATCGTTTTCCTCACTCGTAATCATATATTGCAATATAAATGGTAAAAAGCGTAATAAGGTGTATTCAACATCTCTAGCTATAACTGTGAGCTACATGAACCCTAAACTCACGATTGGTTTTATGTTTTCATAGAAATTCTTTTCATTCTCAACTCATTAATGATCATTCTTTTGTAAAAACGTTTCAGAAATTTTGTCCGATTTTTTACCAATAAACAATCATGTTAAACGTGGTGCAGACGGTCAAGTGAGGTTTTGAAATGCAACTACGTCTCCTTCTGCCTAATTGCCCCATTTTTCAGAGAAGTTCTGACGGTGTCGGATGTGCATTGCGGATTTGTATAATAAATGCCTTATCATTTTCGACTTTCTTTTGTATCATTGAAATAAAATGCACACAAGTGTATTCACGGTGCATTTGTCTATGCAATCCTACCAATATAGTCTACTTTGAACCAAAATAGTTATAAACTGAGGCTGTACATTTGTTTTCCCATTTATGTAATATACAATCAATTTTTGGGTAGAAATCTATCAGTACTGCTAGAAAAATGCTTTCTGTGTTAATCAAACTGCTATAAAAAGTAATCTATGAAAACATTTCACTTTCATGGAGACTTCATTTATTTTTCAATTTTCTTTGTCATTCTCCTTATACCCGACTCTGAAACGAGGGTGATCATAAGGCGGCTTCTAAATCGTTGGTTATTATAAACTTGTTACGCCTGCTTCGCTTACAAATACCTTGACATGAAACAACTCTTTAAGTTCATGAAGTATTTTTTAAAAATTTAACTGACATTTCATTGTTCTGCGTATTTTAATTTGGAAACCATATCTGGCACCGAATGACGAGAAGTGTTCTTTTAATCCTTTGCCGACAGTGACGTTTGTGGCTTTTTGTTTTTCAATTTTTGCATTAACATTATGCGCATATTGTGCAGCCAATCACCCGCAACTTTCATACATCCGGCTATGACAACTAACCAGTGACAGATCAGTGTGGCTGCTCGGACGCATCCAGAACAAGAAAATATATAATGAATTTAATAACGAAAATTTATAATGAATTGCTTACGGGACAAAAAATGTGAATTTGGGCTCAAATGCAAGTTTCCAGATACCTTTAAATAATGTCGATCAAATTATGTACAACTTTCTCCTTGCACGAGTATGATGTTGACCTGAACAGTTGGTTATTATTGAACACACAATGAAATGAAAAGGGTCAAGCAAATTCCGGTGAATCAAAGCCATCCCAACTTGAAAATGATGATGATAAGCAATTTGAATATGACGGTATGTTCGTGTTGAAATCTTTCTGTTCTGTCAGATTGCCTCCCAAAAAATGGCGAAATAGCAGAATTGTTCTGCACTAAATTTTGCAATTAAATTTAACATAATGAAAAACGACTGTCGAAGTCTGAAATGTCATTATAATGAGACCTTTTTCGTTAAACATTGTCGGCATACGATGTGCAAGTAGCAGTTTTGAGTGCTGATGCTTACACAAATGTATAGTAAACACACCCAAAAATTCTTCTAACATATATTCGAAAATTGACAAAACTAGGATGGCATTTTGAAATGAATACGGTGGTAAATGAATGATGGGCCAAGCTAACACATACTTTCAATGATCAATTCATGTTATAAATGCCCTGACTTGTTAAAAATAATATGTCTAAAAAGTCTCTCCTCATATTTCACTGGCGTTTCAAATTATTTACAAAAGTTAAAGCCAAAAATAATGCCAATGAAACTAAAGTATGAATCTTACTGGAAATTGCAGAAGCACTGTTATAGAATGCCACTCAGTTCAGGCATTGCTTTTGACAAATCAGATCTTAGTTTTCAAAAAGATGAAGGTCCATCCCCGGAACTGAGCGATCTAATTATTCTGCGGCAGTTTCCAGTTAGTCTCTTTATAAACAAAATTTGCCCTTACCAAGAAAAAAAGAATACATAAAATTAAACATGTACTTTTGTATAATATAATAATACGGTTAAAAATTCATTTCGGATCTGCACTACACGGAACGAATACTTTACTTCAAAGTGCACTCGAGCAGCAGAAATCTATGCCCATCGGAAATCAACCTGTATTTACGAAATTTTCCTCAAATTGAAAAACTATCAATGCTGCCTCTACCCATAAATTTGTCTATCTATTATCAAACAATCCAGCTGCACCCGGCATATAGTATTATCTATCAATTGTTTAAATATTTTGATTAAAAATGTGTGATGTAGCTCACTTATTTCAACAAAAAAATAATTTGATTGGGGAAAGTAGAAGATAGTTATTTTTGTTAAACTGAGTTAATTTTGCGAAAAACGTTATGTGAAACTTCCTAGCACCGACGTTGGATTGAGTAAAAAAGGAGTACTGCAGATTGATTATGTTTACAGGTATGAAACTGCGTATAAAATATTTACAACTATTTGTTGATTGTTACAATCGTGATAAATCGACTATTGGGTTGTATCTAAATATTTTATAACAATCCTTCAAATCTTTATCGATTTGCAAGTGTACTATTATTAAAACAATTTTTCACTTACCACCACTGTATTTTAAACTAGACTACGGAGCTACAAAATGAAAATCTTGATTCAATTCTATAACCTCAAACTCTCTGACTGACTGAGCAGTAGGAGCCCATCCCAAAGTTTTTGCTTTTCAACTGTTATTTTGCAATCTATTTCGTGATCTTTCGCGTAACTAACCCCTTGTTTTTAGTCAAGAGTGAATGCAGGTGACCGTCGATGAAGGATGTATATTCATTTATCAGCTACTTATTTCTTAACTCATAATTCAATCCTTTTAATTTGGAATACAGTGTACAACACTGCACGCAAGTCGTGTGGAATGATCATTCGTAGTTTTGCCACTACGCATACAAGGACAAGCATACTTCAAGTAAAAACCGCAAGCTGCAGCTGTACATATATTTGCCCATATATTTTTGTGTGATTTCCTATGCATTCACGAGTAGGAAACTATATGTACATAGCTTTTTTATAACTATCCTTTATGTAGCGTAACAAACTGCAAACATCCCAAGTTTGTGTTACCAGTTTGCATAATTCACGGAAAGTAATTTTTTGCATTCCGTTTGTTTAAATAATAAATTCGTTGATAAAAAGGCTTATATCTCATCTTTTTTACCCTTATGAGTGGGGTGCAATTAGATGGCATACCAAAAACCCCTACTTCATCTATATTATTAATTCTTACAAAAAAGAAGGACTTATCGAAGGATGCAAAACTGTCTGGAACATCAACGTGAAACAATCCATGCAAGATTTTTCGCTGCACCGATATATGGCCTGCACTGTTGTGGGTATACCTTGCATTCATCATTCAATATGGGTTCCAGAATTTAAGCTACCTTATATTTAGCAATGTTGATTGGAAAAGTTTTTTTTTGTGAAATTGCTTTGAACGGGGAAGCGTTAAGTTACGTTCGTAACCATTGAAACTTATGGCAGGAGTAGGTGTGTGCAAATGATTGTTTAGTTTTTAAAATTAGATTTGAAGTTACCTTATTTGAGTGGTTTTGAGCAATGATTTCCCTTGCGGACGTAAGTTTGCAAGTCTGTTTAATCTGATTTTTGGTGAACAGCTTCTGAAAACCTGCAAAATGGAACAAAATGAAATAGTTATATTTTTATCTTTGTAACGAACTTTATCGTTATTATCAGACTTTGTGAACTCACAATTGCTCTTTTAATAGAACAAATACTATCTAGTCTCGGTATGATATATCCCATTCAAATGGATGGAGTACCATAAAAGCTCACGTCATATTCAGCTATGAAACAATATTCTTGCGAAGGAATGGGAAGCCCTAAAGTTTGGTGTGTAATTTATAAAGGTGCATTTATAAAATTGCGTAAATGGTAAAGCACAAAATAAGTACTATGCCTGCTTTTTCTTTCTCATAAAAAATTGACATATCTGTAGAATTTGTAGGAAAATGCTCTCATTCTACAAAAATTTGTAGTTTTTAAATAATTTAGTCGTGGCTTACTTCCATTTCAACTTAAGTGTCTTTCCAGTATTAAAAAATAAAACTAGACTTCCTAACAACTGAATAGTAGCCACAGAAATAGATTGAGCAGGGAATGCAAATACCGTTTATCAGCAAGGTTTTTTCCGTATTTGTTTGTTGTCGTGTACATTTGTTTTTTGTAAACTTGATGCCATTTATTATTTAGATATTGCAGACTTTTGATTAGTTAACCTTCTCTAATCAAGTTACCTAGCAGTAAAATATACACAAATTGGCCAGTAGGAAGCTTTCCAATCATAAAAAGTTCACTTTTTCGACTCCAATAGAAACTGCAAAAACTGATAATTCCATACAATGACATTAGACAAAGTAGTGACACTCGCAGCTTTTCGTGCGCGCAAGTTTTGGCTAAGAAATGTTGTCTATTGCAATGAATTTGTGTTATCAATTAATATACTACAGATGGCTTTTACAACTTGATGCACATTAAAAGAAAAGGAAGACACTAAAATATTAAAATGTAACGGAATAAAATTTAATTTATAATAATTCAGCTACTCACCTTGTACTTCAGTTATTGAACATGGTTGATATGCTGGAACTCAAACAAGAACATCCGTAGAAAGTGTCCCCGAATTTTTTCAAGCTGCGCAAGATCACAAAATGTTGATTAAAATTTTGATAGGAAATTGTTCATGCACCACAATCAGGCCTAGACCCTCTTTATACACATTTAAAATAAAATAAAAAAGTTTCACTAACCTTTCAGTGTGGAAGGATATCCCGATGGAAAACTGAAAATAGGATGCTTAGTTTCAGAAACCCTAGATTTTTGAAAACTTTCAGGACCTCCTGCAGTTCTCTACTGAATCCTCCCAATTTCCTTTGTGATGAACCGCACCCAAAGCCTTTGGTATTCAACTGCAATCATTTATCCTGTTGGTGGTCAAGAGAATGTTTGGGGGCGTAAATTGCAAGCATATATTTGGTCCCCATAAATGCGTTCATATTGTACATTGCATGTATATTTGGCTGATTGAATGCTGATGTTTTTGTGCAAGAAAGTACAGCATTATATACCATATATCCCAACGATATTCAGTCCGCATCGAACTATACTTGAGTTCTGTGGCATGATGATGTGAAGTAAGGTATACCTGACTCTGGAAGAGTGAGAAAATGTACTTCCTCTTTGACCAGTTGCATATCTATACATGTTTTTTATACAATGGTTGTCTCTTTCTGAATTGGATTCCTTGCTAAAGAACTGTTGAAGTATATGCTGCAGTCTACAGTCCATATCATTACGCTGGACTGCAATTACATGCATAAATGACGTTTCTTTTTCAGTGATCAAAGGACAGACAGCTCTATAAAAAGACCGAGATGGAGTTGAATACATTCTTTTAGCTTTAGTTTGTATTGTTATTGGAATTTATTTGGACAATGACACTCTTTATAATCGATGGTGATGACAGCTTTGACCTTAGTTGAAACTGTCCTAAAATTTATGGTATTTTATTGGTATTCCTCAACTTTGAGCTCTCCGTTTGCAATGTAATGTAATGAGCAAGACTGAAATGAGCAAGCATTGGCGACATGGATCAAAAAATTAAGGATAAACCTATGTTAATAGGTATACTACAATCAACAGTGATTGTAGGAAGTAACTTCTAAACATTTAACTTCTAAAGCAGAAATTTCTAAATTTTAACTTCTAATGGCAAGAACT
>JAQGAP010002650.1:0-14484 GCA_034697805.1 Orchesella bifasciata | reverse complement strand
ACAACGAATGGGAAAATTGTCACATTTCTACTTTCATTATCATTTGAGCTTATTGACGTGCTTTATGAATGAAATATGAACTTGGGCATTTACAATAATAACAACTGTTGTGTACAATATGTAATCAAATTAATAATTACTAGCTGAAATAATTATAATTGTAGCTATTATCGGTAGAAATAGAGTGACGGAAGAGATTTGAATGCCATAAATATATTATGTGAGCAGCGGATGAACTGAAATGGTTGCTACTATGTAAAATAGAAGGCTGTGTAATGTTTTAAAAGGAATAATTAAGAACCCTTACCACCTAGTCTCCTTGTGTTGCAGTAAATAATTATTGTAATATTAGAAAATAGAATAATTCGTGTTTCCGTTCAAGTTCTTCTTCGTCTCAGAGTCTTTACCTGCATGTTCCATTTATATAGCGCGTATATTATTGTAATTTTGATTTATGTTCGTAAATAGTAAATAAAATTATCCAACCATTTGTCACACACATTTTTATTTACAATATTATATCAATTTTTACGGTAAAATGGCATACATTACATGCATATGTTGATAATACTAAATTATGCCGTCTTAAACAGTTCCAATCTACGCTAAAAATATACACGACGAGCGAAAAATTAGTCCCAGTGTGTCGAATCCGGCGAGGCCATCACCTTTATAGTCACTGGACGTACTAGAAAGAAGAGGCGATTAAATACAGTAGCAATTATACAACTAGTTGAGTATACGGCTAAAAGAAGTCATAAAATTGTTGGTGTTGATGATGAAAACTATACTGAATACTTTTACAAGCTACGCACAAATGTTTCACATTGAAATTACTGACTTTTATGGATTTTACACTAAAAATTATCATTTATATTTACATTCAGGGAGAACAAGTGGGCTAAAATAGGAATGGAAAGAGGTAAGATGATGCTAGCTCAAAAATAAATAAGCATTTTAGGTAATTTCAAAGTTTACAAGCGTTTCTTATCATCAGTAACTGTCGTCGCACTCGAGAATCTCGACACCAAATCCGCCACCCTGCCAATCGGTGTCGTTACCACTGGTGAATCATTTTCTTCCCCGTCTCCCCCCAGTTTTTTATTGAGCACACAGTCTTTTAGGTCCATGACGAGCGCCGAGTGTCTTCTGATGGACTCTCTCGCACTTGCCTGGAATCCCCTCAGCCTTGCCATGATTTGTTGACTTCTCTCTTGAAATGCTTCAAGTTTTTCTTTATATTTCGACTCATCCACCCTCTTCTTTAGTTTCTCAACAATTTCATTAACTTTGGGTTGAAGAAGAGGCCACCCGAACTTGAATGAGCACCAAAGAGCCCCCAACTGGAAAACTAGGATGGATCCAATAATTGCTGCGAAAAAGGCGAGAATGTCCAAACAAAAGTATTGAGCATAGGATAAGTGTCTGCTGCTCAGTTTCAAGTGCTCAGCACCCTTGTGTCTCATAATATACTCGATGAAATTAATGACTCTGTCAAGCGGAGGCTCAGGAACGTCTCGCATGAGGAGGGAGAGCTTCTCAATGTTTTGTTTGTAAGTTGAGTTGTTCAACACTTCTGAGATGAGGGAATGGATCTCGTCTGCGGTGGCTGTGTCCTTGTTGAAGCCGACGGCAATTCCTTTCTCTTTCATTTTGATCAAGGCGTCACCTTGGTCAATGAAGATGGGCATGCCGACCATCGGCACTCCAAAGTAGATGGCTTCCATTACCCCGTGAAGGCCACAGTGGGTGACGAACACTTTGGTTTTCGGATGGGCTGTAAATAATGCATTTTTACGCATGAGAAGCTGATATAAAATTAATTATGCAAATTATCAACGAGATACTAACCTAACACGTCTTGTTGAGGAATCCATTCTAGAACTTTGACGTTAGGTGGGACAAAGTCGATAGGCCCCTCGAATTTCACAAGGAACTTTTGAGGGAGACGGCTGAAAGCTTCCATGTACGCGTTGACTAGTCTCTTGGGAACTACTTGGGGTTTGAAAATGAAGCCCATGGTCAGCAAAACGACGCCCTGCTCACCAGAACTGTTCATCCAATCTTCAATTTCCTACAAAAAATTACGCAAGCAAGTTAGCGTCATAAATTAGTTGAAAAATAAGGGATTTTAGCTTTTTTCACCTTTGGAAGTGCCTTAGGTTCCCGAATCTGCATTCCCCCAACATTAATAAAAGTCGGAGGGAGCAGTCTCGGGTAGTCCAGGGCGTAATCCGTATTAATCAACATCCCATTCATGTCCTTCAGCAAGTCATAAGGATGGGGCGAATCTGGAAGGTATTTTTGCAACGACTGGTTAATATACCAGCACTGTAACCAAACCACAAAGTGGCTTCCCAGTTTCATCAACACGTTGTAAACTCTCTCAAAAAATGACATTTCATGTGTCAATCTCGACATGAAAGCGGGGACGTGGGATGCTGGTAAAAATGCTGTGGTCCAGTCAGCCTCTCCAGAAGAGAAGGGGAAAGCCCAGTAGCCAATTGATGGAACCTTCAAATGGTGAAGTAAAGCGAGCCCACACTCGTTGTAGAGAATGTCGATGATTGCCGCATCATATTTTTCTTCACGGAGCTGAGTTATCAGTTGTTTGTTCGAGAGCATGTCGTCACAATGCTTTTGGAGGAGGGGGAACGCCTCCCCAGCCGTTTCCAGGACTGATTTGTAGGTGAGTCCAGAATTCCATAGGATTTCGAACGGCACCTGAGTTTTTTAAACATAATTACATAAAGACCACAATCTTTGCGAGTTATCTAGTTCGTAAAAAAATAAATAAAAATAAAATATTTACCTTAAAGGCGGCCAACTTCTCCTTCGTTAAAAATGTCCATTTCCCATCCGAATTATCAACGCTCAACAGCGTCTCCGTGATATTAGGATTATTCACCGTGGGAAAACTGTGCTCATCCCGCCACCTCACAATGTGAATTTGGTGACCCCTCTGGGTCAATGACTCGGCGACAGTTCTCAGCGTCAAAACATGAGAACCTGAATACATTGGATGAACTATCAATATCTTGCCCGCAGCACTCAACTCCACTCCGTAGCTGAGAAAGAGGATGAGCCCCACGAGGAGTTTTGAGACCATCCATTTCCAGTCGTTTCTGTGATTACTATTACTATAACTATAATACCGATTTCTACACTCCACTGAAGAACTACACGAGTAGGGAACGAGTTGAGGCTCCATTTTTTAAATAAATGTCCACTTCCCAAATAATTTACACACGAAAATGTCGTCGAAGTTGATCAGGAGATTCCTGACGCATCAGCAGCTCTTTTTGACAGATTCCCTTTTAAAATCGAACTGTTTTAGTTATAAAAAACTCAAAAAACAGTCACAATTAACTAATCACTTCCAACCAAGACATTTTTCGCTGAAAAAATCATCGTAACAAAGGGTCAGGTGCTGGTTTTGATGATGGGTTCATTGTGAAGCTGGCTGAGAACGAAAGAGAAAACCCTTTTCGCTGATTTAATGTTGGCGACTATCACTCTAGTGAAGTTACTGTGTGAGTTATGTACCACTGAATGAGCGTTGATTAATCCTCTGTCGTGTATTAAGGCTCTCTTATCATAATAATGTGAGCTACCACCAAAAACTCTTGCCTCCGTCAGTCAGTGTCAGTCAGTATACCACCGTACTATGCACATGGTTGTTGGTTGGTAATGTTCGTACCACTGTAAACGTTGCAAACATTAGATTACATTGCGTGCTTCTCCAATTATTTCGCATTTCGCATTGAGGAGGAGGAAAGGATGATGATGAAAGGGATAAACTGACGTATTTTTCCTTTGAAAACATTTTCGAATACAATATGGTTTGTTTACTAGCTAAATGCTTTAGCAATCTTAATGTTTTTCAAATTGTTAGCATCAAGCATGTGCTCATGTCAGAAAGATGCGGTAGTAAAAACCCAAGATGTTGCAGTAAGTATACGCAAGATATTATATTCAAAGGGAGAGTGAGAATTGTAAGCATGCAATGCAATGCAACTGATGAGCATCCTTAAGGATTCCCTTTGAAGGTATGCAAAAAACAAACGTAAATCTGGGTCAGTAATGGCTTAGTTAGCAGCATTGCAGCGTATACCCCATATCCTTTTACCTCTCTCTGATGAAATGCAATTTTGAATGCCACAAGAACTGTTTGTAGCTCCACCATTATATTATTGCAGAAGGCAGAAGGAATGAACGAACGGTAGCTTATTTTTTGAGAGTACAAAATAACAATAACGCAATATATTTTAGTGGCAAGATGATGTGAACGTGAAGGGATATGAATTTTTGGCAGAATTGCCATTTAACTCGCATTCTTCATACGCGTTTCACTTCTCCTATGCATTGTTGATTGCTGGCTCACATGAACCATGACATTTGTATAGTAAAACTATTGTAGTTCTAAGCCTGAATCCCCCTAACTTAAACTCGGCTTTAGTTATCAACAGTTAGGAGGTTTCTTGACAATGCCAAAATTGCGTTGCACAGTTATCATGAATTGCATGCAATTCCATTTGCAACTCTCACTACAGCTGCTGCTGCTGCTGCTGCTGCTACCCAAAGCAATCCTTTTTATTGCGGATAGGTATAGAAGGTAGAGGTGCTAATGATATTTCTAAAAATTTCTTCATATCCGTTTGATGTTAATTTCAATTTAAGATTTTACACGCATGTTACTCCATTACAGTAATAAAAGTGCAAATTAATCTGATTTCATACAAGAAGTGCATCAGCTAAATAAAATAAATTAGGAGGGTAGAGGCACCTACCTTTTTTCCTAGCAAGTTAGCTGCTAGCTTTTTTAGTTTAAAACATTGAAAAATTTTTGAAACAAGGCTGACTTCTCAAAGTGAAGGGAAGGATGTATAAAATATATGAAACAAAAAATCATATTGATTTAAATTTCAGACAGTGAGGAACCTCTCTAGGTTTGTTTTTGAAAGCGAAAATTGAATTATTCATATCTCGTCTTGTTTGTTGTTGAGCACGACAAGACAAAACGACAAAATGTGCTAATACGAAAAAAATGGCACATTGTATTTTTAGTTGAAGAAGTTATTGAACTTCACACAAAGTCTGTCATCCCATCCCTGCGAGTCTTCTCTCACACGCACGGCTTTTTTCACGATGATGACTGATAACTATGATCAAGAAGCGCATTCGCAATCAACTCTTTGCGTGCATGCGTGCGTGATAAATGTGTGACAAATCAGAGTTTTACTAACAGAGCGTCTTATTCATTTGTTTCATTTTGTTACAGGCTTTGGTACGACGTCGATATAAAATATTATGATTGAAATATAAATTGTTCATACGACTAGGTACCTTCTCCTTTTAGTTTGCATGAATTATGGTCATCTCGTCCCATTGTTTGTGGTATGGCATTAATACCTACTTCTTCCTTTCGTTAGCAGACATTTAGACCATGGATTACTGCAACACAAGCCTACTGATCCCCATCAAGATAAATATGGATGATTGTTGCTAAACACAATGCAAATAACGTTGGGCTCATTGTTTATGCCACCAACCCAACTTTTTTTTACGCTACCGTGATCATTTGATGAATGACCAACCAAACCTCATGAAAGAAGCTGGCGTGGGGTCTTTTGGAATTTTTGGTACAATTTATCCAACATTATTAGGCAACTTGCTGTCTTCGTGAATTCATTGATGATGAACTCATAATGAGAGAACTAACATGATTTTGTTATTGCATATTATTATGGCATTAATTGCTTGATTTCCTCTCCTACCTGGACACTACCCAAAATTCTTAATTTCTTGAGAAATCCACTTGTTTTTGTAGCAAAATATACCAAAAACATTTTATTTTTTGTTCGCAACTTCAGTCAATAAATACGCAAGAGTGTGATTATGCGTGTTTTAATCTTGGAATGAATGTCATGTCAGATTAGTGCATGAAGCGTAATTTTGTTTCATCACCAGTTTGTTCATTACGCTCGTAATTGATGCAGAGGTTGATGCACTTCTTTTAGCCTCTAACCCTCTTGATAATAATGAGTTATTTGAGTGCATTATTATTGCGCAATGGAAAAACAACAGCTAGACAGGTTGGTGCAGTGTGCAGTGGCAGTCTCCTTCACAAGTTCATACATTTTTTGTCGCGATACAATTTTTAGAAAACAATCTTATTATTATCATCTCACCCCACTCTGGAATGTGGTGTTGTTGGTGTTTAACGTCATAATTGTGAATGAACCTAACCAAATATTTTTTATAGTACAACTACAATGCACACGTGCGTGTTTTAGGTTTGGATTACATAATTTGCACACAATAAAAGCTCAAAAGTCAAAGAATAAATTGTTAAGGAGCTCGAGCAGAGGTTAAGGTGGGAATAGGTAGCTGTCAATCATTATCATTTCGTGTAATATCGTTGTAATCATTATTTTCATGCATAACCGTGATCTTTGTTACACTCTTGTGATGCAAAGCTCGAGATGCTTCGTGTAAGGTATTATATCAATCAATCTATGCAGATCTAAAGGTTTATGATAGACGCAGCCACTTGTTATTTTGACGATTGTGCAACCTACTTTTTTGCCCATGAAACTCTCATTATTGCTACCAACTTTATGACTCAAACCATCTCTCAAAGATGTGTGATGTAATGACACCCCATAAAAAACCAAGAGCGAAGTGACTGTAAAATGAAGATTAAAGGGTAATGGCGACCTTCTAAAATTAGTTTTCTATTTAAAATTTTCATCCTTCTTCAGATGTTGGGTTACAGATGGAAAATACATGTCATTTTAATAATTATCCAATTTAACTTGCATCAGCCATCCCTAATTTTCGTAACGAAACAAGGAAGACTTTGGAAAAATGCTGAATCATCATCATTCATGCTACTACAATGCAATGCAAATAAAGGAGTTGTTCATGTCTCTAAAAAAATATTGTAAACTTAATTTTAAATGCACACGCGCTACTTAACTCGACAATAAATAGTGTAGGTTAGGACATTTAAGTTTTACAATTTTATTTACGAGCAGCAATAAATATTCAAGGATACAGGAAGTAAATGGCTACAGAAAGAATTGCTTATAATGTAAAATACCTTCATTTCATTGATAAAGAGAGGATTATATAAGAATATATTATATTTAAAGTATAGACCATCATAACTTGAATAGAATTATAATAATTAGCTTGGGGAAGTAAGAGGAGCCATTTTGCAGACCAACGAGATTCCCATTCGCACCACCTTTCCCAAGAGCATTGGGCAACTGCCTCCTGCGATGAATTTCTCAAGGGTCATCCTCATCTCATAAAAGACGGTCCTCATGTTGGGGTTCCTCCTCGACGCATATCTGAAGGTGAGGAAGCGGTAGTACGCGAACGGGACGATGATGGACATATATCCCCGGAAGCAATTGAGGAGGATTAATCCCATCAGAGCCACTTCGGCGGATGCCACCGCCTTGAGGATCCGTCCGGTTTGGCCTGTCCAGGTGTAGAAGAAGGAGCCAACCCCTTTGAACTGGCAAATGGGCCCTTTCACAGCCTTAAGCATTTGGAGGGTGAAGCTGGCCGCGTGGAGGGAGGAGATGAACAAGATCGGGATGAGGGAGAATGTCACCGGGTTGAAGTAGAGGAACATCAGTGAGTACCAGAGGTAGTGCCAGGAGTCCTCGAGGATGAACTGGGCGAGGAAGATCTTGGTGAAGGAATATGGTCTTGGGAGCCGCTGGTAGAGCCGGATGCTGGAGGTGGCGGCATTTGCGAGAAGAGCGCGCCGGAAGGCGATGGAGGGGTCCCCGAATAGAGGGATGATTACGAAGAGCGTGAAGAAGATGGAGAAGAGACGAGTCACCCAGGTGGCCAGGTCGAGGCGGCGTGGAGCCAGGAAGTTACGGAGCTTGGTGATTCCTTCGTATTTCAACGACTGCTGTTGAGGTTTGGGAGGAGGATCGCCCTCACGGTAGTCGTTTTCTCGTTCTGGTTTTGATTCCATGTTTGCGAAGGAACTGGAGAAATGTTGAGGATTAAAGGCGAATTATAAAGAACACTGAATGAACACTGGATTCAATCACACAACTGAGCTGAGGTGTCAAATATCTCGACAAAAAATCTGCAGATATGATGCAGTTTCTTTTGTATAAACAATCAACTCCTTTTATCGATCTGTATAAAAATTAGAGAAATCCAACGTCCGTGAAAAATGAGAATGACGTCAGGATACTACGATGGCAACGAAAATGCATTTTTTGCCAACTGCCAGAAGCTGTTTCCTCTCCTCCGTCAACCTCCCACTACTACCCCCGCTACCTCTTCAAACTGATTTTCATTAGGATTATGTCATTATGCAACTTACAGAATAATGTTATTGAATAAAAGTTATTGTTCAATAACTTTTATTGCATTCGAGTCAAACTGATCAATTTTGAAATGAGAAGATTAAAGCTAATTGGAAAGTTGGAAAGTATCAGATATCAAAATGAACTGATACTTGCATATCATTTAAAAACGATTGTCATCGGGAGCTTCATTTTCATTGCGAGAGGAACAGGTCACCAAGAGCCTTGGTATCAGCATGGACTCTTTGAATCTTGGAACTTCTTTGACTTCTTGAAAGTCAAGCTCCTCTTATTCCTCCGCATGATAAAATAAATGTTATGGCTTAACTGTCGACTTTAAAAGTACATGTGATCTTGAGCTCGCTCACCCAGTCAGTTTCGCCAGCATGCCTTTGATAACTTCAGTATTTGATGATAACTACAGTCTGCTACTAAATGGTTGTTAGATTGAAATCCTCTGTATTTCTTTTTATCATTCTTGAAACACGTAAATTGTTTTATCATTCCTTATGAATCTTGTTGTTTTGAAGGTACATAGTAAATAGCAATGCCAGCTTGACACCTTCACACAAGGAACTGTTTTAATTCGTTTGTGATCAACAACTTCATTTTTAATTTAGCGCATTTAAAATTAAATACGTATTTGTTTGTTTTGCAGTCTGCATTACGGAAAACTTCAAGAAGATAAGTAATGGCTGAAACAAACTTATGACAAGTGAAACATGTATGAATTAGCGTTGAAAATTAAGTTTGTGTTTGCATTAAAGCCATTATTAAAATACTGGAAATAAAATTCAATATTTCACCACGCAGATAAATTTTCAACTTTAGATTTATTTTCATCCATAGAGCTATATACGGGAATACAGAGTATGTTAGTAGTCTGGAATCATACACAGTGAACCTTTTAGATTTGGGATCATACAGAAATGTAAAATGCATTGTCGTTATTTACCAGATGTTTAAAACTGTGTATTTGATTGTAGTACTGGAGAGGATGCACTTAATGTACATTTGTGTGCGATGAATTGCTAATAATTCATAAAAAAAGTCATTTCATATTTTCCTACTAAAGGAAAAAAGAATAACAATTGACCCACGATCGATAATCAATATTTAGTATTAAACTGGTCTTACATCTGGGCAGCCAAATTTTCATTATGGTTTAATGTATACACTTTGCATTTTTTACAGTGCAAGTAGGAATCGACTGCATTAAAAAGCTTTTAAGCGAGCAATAGGAACTTGAGTTGTGTTGTCTGTGTAATTTTCAGATAATATTCACTCATCGTCAATTGGATCATCAACCAGAAAGCTTGAAAACGGGTTGTGTTGAGCTATAAAATAATTATGTGCAAAAAGCAGATTAATATTCTGAATTGGATTAGCCCTGTTCTATTATCACTTTCAAAATCAAGTGAAATTACACCATATTCCTGGACCAGGTCAGTTGCTCAATATCTCACTGCCCCATATTAACACTGCTCCATTTCAGTCTTGTTAATTTCTAACAATGAAAGTGGCTGGCAAGAAACGTTGAGTGTTTTCGAGAAAAATCTGATGCCCATCGGATCATCAAGCCACATGAGGATACAAGTGTGTTCCAGGATTTGACCTGGAACTTTCATTCCTCAATTCCTGGGTAGCTCTAAGGACATATGTCGCACAGTGCCCACCCACCAGATAACCGGGTCGCTGGAAACCTTTTCCAGTCTTGAAGCAATGTCCAAAGGGACTCCTGGTGGGTAATGGCCAGCTCAAGCTGGTTGTTTGATGTCCATCGTGTCAAATGTTCCTACAGTGAGCATTTGTGTAGAAGAGACGTTTCCAACTCCACCCCACGTTCCATATACGGATCCGGATGAGTTTAGACAAGTGTTGATGAGTCGTTCAAATACTTGATTCCAAGAAGGCCCTTTGTATAAGTGATTCAGGCTGAGGATTAAAGTACGGTTGGTGGAATAGGCGGTGATGAGACAGAAGACAATGTGATGTACGATGCATCCAAAACCGGAAGCTAAAATTTGAGTTTAATGACCAAATATGCAGCTTCTTTGGAATCAGTGAGCTGGAATTACTAATTATCTTGAAACATTCAGCATATTTATAAAAGTATACCCAAACTTATTGAAATATTTTGCCGCAAACTGGATTATCATTTTTTAAATAAATAAATATATTTTAATTTCTCTCCGAGAACAATACTCCTAATTCCAACAGTACATATTCCAATCTGCGTATTATATTTATTATACCTTAACGTTTTAGATTTGAAATGGCTTGCTAATATGTCAACTAATTTGACGCGTGAATGGAATGAAATGGAGTTCAAACTTTTCCTCTCGCTTTAAGGTCCACTTCTTTGAGCTCATCTACCAACCTGCAAATATTGGACTCGAAGGTTATTTACCTCCTTGGTGTTGTCCACCGCCACCTCCTCCCCATTTTTCAGGTTCACCGTACTTCCGCCTCCCATTTCCTTTAGTTTACCTGCCTGTCAGCCAACAAATCATGCACGCACCCACTCTTTCAACCCCTGGAATGATGAGCAAGGGTGGCAAACGCACCTGTTCGCCGTTACCATTTCTGTTCAGTGCTATTATGAAGTCAATGCCGCCGTTTCGTTCCAAGACAAATGCTAGCTGCTCCGGCTCTTGTAAAAATATGTTTCAAAGCCTTTAAAATGCTCCCGTAATTAATAAAACCTGTTTGCGAATAAAATTGTAGTCTTTCCTACTTTGTTTATTATCAAATTCAAGATAAAAGATATTTTATTGCACCAATACACACGTCATATAATACACAATCAATTTATAAGAAATATTTGGGAATATACGTAATTAATTAATAATTTTCACTATTATATACGTAGTCATAAATTGTATCATCGAAATCTTATCAAATATCACTACAAGTTTGGTAGAGACTTGGGTCGAAGAAGGACATCCTCTTTCCTCGCACCCGATCCGCATTCCTCTAGATCTCCAACCCAGATCACCCATTTTAGCTGGGGAAACAACTGAAAGTATTTTCTAAGCACCCCTCGAAACCGCTTAGGACCATCGGGACAACACGAGCAAAAACCGCCACAGTCATAGCCCTCGAACTTCAGCTCCTCCAAGTTGGAAAACATAATTCGAAATAATAGCCAAATCACACTGCCGGCATTTCTATTGTCCGTCACCACCTTCCTGAGCTTCGGAAGGGCTCTCTCCAGCAACCCAGGATCATCCACATGCACCATCCCAAAGTCTTTAGCGTCTAATTCAGCTCGCAAGTGCAACTCCTCCAGAGTATTTCGGAGGTGGTTCAGCGCAGCCAAAAAGGAGGCTTTGAGGGTCAAGCAATCTCCAATCAAAACAAGAACCCTCACGTTGGAGAGCTGGAGCTGTGGTAAGTTGCTGAGCGAAGAAAATTCATCCCCAGAACATTGCCCGATCTCCATGCACTCCAGTTTTGAGAGGTCCAGATTGCTCAGGTCGTAGCTGAGTTTGGAGCAGATGCAACAGGAAAACTTTTCCAGTTGGGGGCCATAAACTTTAATTATCAGCTCAATAAAAAAATTTGTGTGAGCATCATAATTGGTGGGGTAACTTATTGGACTTTTCAGCTTCAACTCCGTCAAAAAGGGAAGTGATGGAAAGAAGCCTTCTTCCTCGTAGACTGGAGACCACACGTTAAAATTGAGACTCAGACTGGCAATCACCGGAAGTTGCTCAAGAAGGCTGAAGAGGTCGGGGTAGGTTTGGGGCCGGCGATGAGCGAAACAGAGATTCAGCTGAAGTATCTTAATGAGATGTCCAATAGGATGGAAAAAGCGGATCATCGGCTCCACTTGTCCGTCCTCAGGTGCTCCAATTACCAAACGCTTTGAAACTAAGGAGCCACTCAAGATTTGGGGAGAATACACAGTTCGGAATCTTTCTATGAGGTCTGGACGATCTGTAGGCAGATTGCAAGCCTCTTGTAGCCAGTGTTCATCATGAACAATGTTAGAGAGGAAGGAGTCAACAACGCGTTTGGTTCCCTTGTTGAGAAGTCGGAGAGAGAGCAAGATGTCGCGGGGCAAGGCAACTTTCTTGAGGAGGATGGGAACCACCTACAAACCAAATTGGAAGAATCACGAGCACTCACGAAATGAAAATGTTCATAATTAAAGAAGCTGATATTCTAGGTTGGTGGAGTGCTTACCAACTCGCTTATTTTTCTAGTGTGGAGCATCTCAGCAAAAAGAGGGCACGTCAGAACCAGCGTCTCTACATCCTCCATCTCCGTTATGTGTTCCAGAACAAACTTCCAGCAATCCTGCAATTTACAAATAATGCATACAGTTTCAAAGTCGGGTACGAGTAAGGTTCAAACCAAAATTGCGATATTATTCTCAAGACCAAGTGGACGTACAATTAGCGCTGGTGTGAAATAGTCATAACCCGACACCTCCATAATATCGTCTGATTTGCAAAGTAAACTGTATGAGCTTGATTTCCTTGCTTGTTGAACATGTCAAAATTCAAAAATAGGCACGGCTTTAAACGGAAGGGTGACTTTAAAAAAATAAATTACACCCGCCTACAATTTATACATTTAATTTTGGCTTACGCCATGGTGTCAAGTAACCTAGGTACGAGCTTACCAGAATTGCCACCAAAGCCATTTAGGGATTAGATGCCCTCCACCTTCTGCCGATAAGCGCTTTTGGTGCTTCCTTCGACATAATGCCTCTCATAAATTAGATGGAATTATATTAAATTGTGTTGTGAAAATCAGAATTAGGAACAACTAGCATTTCAGAAAAATCAAATTTTTATTTCGTTAACATTTTTGGAAGAAAACATTCTCATTTAAGCAATTGATCATCACAATCACCTCCTTGTTGCTTCAGTGAAGAACTTTTGAGTGTAATGGAGTCATTAGCAAGATCAAAATACCTTCCGTTGATGTTTCAGAACAGAATCTGAATAGGGAATAAGATTGGGGACTGAACTGACAAGTTCAGTCTTACGTTTGATGTGGATGGCGCCTATTCCAAATCCACTTTGTAAATCTGTTCCCAAGTCTCTTTCGAAAGCGTACTATGTTTTGGTCTCGATTCCAAATCTTGAATCTACCACTCTGATTTCTGCTTGTTTCAGGGAACTATTTTGTCTTTCTCCTAACATAATGTAAATAATGATGTCCTTGCATTGCTTCCAATAGTGAAAAATAGACTTCAATTAAGCGATGGCGAATGGGCATAATATGATTATATGATATATGGCATATATTATATGATTTTCCAGCTCCTTTTCGTTGGATGAATTTGATGTGCTCTTTCTATGACGGGACAGACCTTAGGAGCCATGTTTAGAAACTTGGATCGCTGTTTTATATTTTTTGGAGCATTGACATCGGTCTAGTCAACACTCAACACAATACAAGGGGGAAGCTTCAACTGTGTAGACCGAAGAAAGACTGCCTTGAAATAAAGCAAAGCCACATCAACAGGAAATTTTTGGAGGCCCATTTTCACGTATGATAGATGAGATTGGGCATACTTCTCATTTACATAAAGGAGTCCATAATAACATAGGTGGTCTGGGTACATTCATATTCCTTGCTTGAGCAAGTCCGCAGCCGTGTAGCTCTGACATTTATCAGGCTTGTAGTTTAGTCTCACGAACAGCAATCGATTCTTCTTTCTACGCTTGGCATTAAACATTTCTTTGATCAATTGCTTTTCAGTTTCGCTTCAACGGCGACTTGAGAACGGACAATCTCAAATTCACGGGTTGTGCAGTCATACAGCATGTTTAAAACGTCGTGCTTCTTGCTGTCTCAAAAGTTTCCTTTGATTCCACAACTGAATGAGATTTTGGCTGATATTTAGGTAAATAATATGATAATCTAGTCGAGTCAGTTAAATAAATTATGATAAATTTCCTTAGGAGAATTCAAACCTCTTAATATATTATATATAAGATATAGCAAAACAAAGTATTTTTTTATTTTTAGACAATGATTTACATTTTCAAAGCTGAAAATGATGCATACAGTGGGCTAATTAGATTCGTACTTTCATGTCTTCACATTTGCTTCGAAAAAACCAGTACTGGGCTGCTATATGCAATCCTATTCTCCAGCTTTCTCCATTCCTAAAATC
>JAQGAP010002649.1:0-14484 GCA_034697805.1 Orchesella bifasciata | reverse complement strand
TCATTGACGCCTGTTTGGAGCACGCCTATAATAACTGTTGTGAAATAAATCATTGTTGCTACAAGTGTCGTGTCATTCACGTTTTCGCCACAGCACCTCAACGCGCCGTAAACTTGACAATGAGGAAGATATACTGATTTGAATAGTTGGTTGGACTCCATCGTTTCCGCAATTTTTTATCCAATTTAAAACTTTTGCAGACTGTACAAAACCTCGCTCACATCACAACACCCCAAATACAAACCAGGCAGCATAGCGAGATTTTTATACAAGATTTTATCAGGGAAATGTAGCGTATGCACATAGGTATAGAAGACTCGTTATATTTCTACACAACAAAGTGTTTTGTTTTGGTATGCTACGCTAAATTAAAATGTTTCAGTTAAATTAGTATTAATACAGCTAATTTCATTCTTTATTCACTTCAGATTCAAGTACCGTTCTCCAAATAACTATTTCCAAGAAACTACTTCATCAGCAAGAAAGCAGGGATGAGACCGATGTTTTCCAATTTGTGTTTGATATGTGGCATACTTTAATCTTTAATGTATCTCTGGGAGGTTGTATCGGAATTTGCGAGAATGAGATATTGAAGCAGCCCTTTTTCTCCTAATGGATGAGCGTATAAAATTTAAAATGAATAAGTATGAGGAAGCTCTTTTGCCAGAAGCGGTTGTTTGGGTTCGGTTGTTCAGAGATTGTAAATTAGTAGCTCCCGGTGTCTCTACATGAAGGCATGTGTGTACAAACCACACATGGACGGGCGGAGTAGAGCTGCAAGAAAATGGCTATTATTGCCAAAAAACTAAAACACATTCATGCATGCTCAAACATGCGTTCTACGCATTTCGGATGAATGACTTTCCGAATAAGCGTATTCATTTAGACCAGATGATATGAATAAACTAGTTGGCAACTCACGCTGGATGTCGGTTACTCAATTTGCAATTGATAATGAAACATTGTTATCCTGCTTGGTTGTCGTTAATTTAAGCTTAATTTTCTGCTCTTCAACTCTGAATGGAAATACTTGGCTATAAAAAAAAAGATATCCAAGCAACTTGTGGTCTTTCCAATTAAAATAATCTGTGCTCTCCTTTTGATTACCAGCGAGTTGCTTTTTGTGATTTTATGGGGAAACCTAGTTCCGGCAATAAATACTTGGTTTTGACGAACTCCCGAAAGTGCGTTGTGCTTGCTCCAAATACTCGTCATTTTAGCGAGAAGGTAAAAAATAACTCAAGCATTTCCACTCACGTGTACTATCCGGATAGAAAACATGTGCGAAAACACATGACGATATCTTTCAAAGTGCTTCTTCTTGAAAGTTGGATATTGGATTGCGAAACTAGAGGCAGCATTTGTGTGGGTTGAATAGGTGGATGAAATGTCACGGAACTTTTTGAATGAGGTAGCAAAGTTGATGATATGATATGATGTTGGCGTGAGTGGTTACATGAGTCGGTGAGCCGTAAGCTCCTGCAACAGACCAGTTGATACTTGATTTGATGTTACTGCCCTTCTACTTAAAAGGATTACGTTATTACCATTTTCTCCATTTCAGCTTTAAGGAAGCGTGCTGTATGCAAATACCTTGATCTTCTCTCTGTTTATAACAAGATAATTCTACGGTATGTGGAAACTGAAACCCACATTTTTTCTGGACACCCATATCTCAACATCCCACCACATTGAATTCATGAATATTAAGCTGTTTTGTTGTTTTCTAGTAATCCTTCCCGTGCCATGGTGGCCTTTTGTTGCGTTAACATGGAAAATTTAAAATTTTGGCTAATGCAATGCAATCAAAATCTTTTGCCAGTTGGCAGTCTCCACTAATTCAAATTTAGAACAAGGGAAACGGGCAAACCAATTTTTATGGACAAAATTTAAACGCACCTTTTTACTTGGTGCAGCCTTGATGTAGCACTGTAAAATGAAACTCCTGAGATAGAGCGCATAGCAATTAATTTCGTTGGTCGTGACGACGCCTTTCTGGATAAAATAGCTGGGAAATAAGTCATAAATTCCGAGGCATACCTATTTTGCAATAAAAATCGTTGTGTTCAGCAGTAAAACCTCTAATTACCATAGAAATGCTATAGTTGCCTACAAACCCCAATCCAAATTAGCCTCTAGCTAATATACTGGAACAAACAAAAACAATCTCAGAGCTCTGGATATAAACAACGTGCTTGCGCAAACTCATGAAAAAAACATGAACAAAGATGGTATGTAATCGGCCTAATACGCATCACGAATGAATTAAAAGCTTCCAAAATAGGAGGTCTGCGTAACCACGATTTTATTTATACTTTCCCGATTCGTAACCCTAAAATGAATTATATCAAAAGGGTTGTGGTTGTGATGAGTAAGGTGAAAACACATTTCATGAAGTTGGAAAGAAAACAAGACGGATAATATAATAATATCTGTCGCGACGACTGAGGATTTCGATGAACGTCATCAAAGACGTGTGGGAATGTCTTTATTGTAGAAATAGTTGAACCATATGATGTATTTGGCCATATGTCACCAAAAGCGGGTGAGCTAGTGAAGCAAAACAAGCTTGATACAAACACTTAATGAACGACAGGTTGAAATAATTTCTTCATATGTGCCCGTAAAACTGTCGCTTGAAAAACACAACAATGAAAACGCTGATCATCATCGTCATCATGATCGCTTTTATCTCACGTTTCTCTTGTTGTTTCCCATATTTGGGAGTTCATAACAACATTTTTTCATCATGTAATCTGTATTCAAGAAACAACATAGTCAAGCCTTATCACAAACCTCCAAATTCTAGTGTGGATAAGTATGTGTTGTTCTCCCAAATTTAAACAGTTTTAAAAACGGTGTGTCAAGCCGAATGGTGTTGCTAATAAATAATTTTGTTTATTGAGAATTCCATCTTTTTCCAATGCGCATATTTTTCATGTTACGAAATACCTAGAGTTGATCATATGATGATGACCTTGCACAGAATCAGCTATAAGCAACAACGCGAGTCTACTCGGCGAAGATGACAATGCCGATCGGATATTCAAATGACTTACCTACACAAAAGTGGACGAACGAACTAAGCTATCTACCTAAAGGCCACATGCCTCAGGACGATTCCATATAAGTATCGCGAGAAAATTATGAATTCATGTGAGAGGCACAGGACAGGACCATTTATTTAGGCGACTCCAAATGAAATTGCGAAATTGACGCCGACATACAGTTAGGAAGACAGTCTTTTGGCATTCTTGCTGGTTTAAGGTTAAAGCGTACTACACATAACATTGATATACGGCAAAAATGTAAAACAATCAATGCGCCACAGCATATTTCCATAAACAGCCCACACTCAAAATTTTAGTTTTCATTACGACAACACTTGCAATAGTTGCAATGTCGCGTCGCAAGACAGCCAACAACAAAACATATTATCTCACTCCACCAAATGCTTTTAGCGATTACGATAATGCACGGATCAAAAAGCAGCTGAAACCATCTGTCCAATATTTATATTAAATGTGAGAGAATTCCCAAATGGCCAGTCTGGGAATCTCCATTCCTCGAAATCGGTTTTCACGAAATGTAGTCTTCATACCTTCTACTATGGTAAAGACAGAAGTACCCAGAACCAGAAGGAATCATCCTATCTATAAAAGTGGAAATAGACTGCCCATTACTCCCATAACTACGCCATGCAATGACCGAGTTAGTAAATCCAATTTTATGGCAATGACAATCCCACTGCTGAGAGGCGATGGCTATCCTGTCTGCAAACAAAACAAAAATCCTTTCCTTTTCGTCACGCGATGTGATATAAATAAACAATGATAGCCATCCATGCATTGAGCTTCTAGTTTAGTAGCCGGCTACTGCTATTGAAATTCTCACATAGATAAAAATCTATCTTCTCCGTTCCACATGCATAAATCGGTATTTTTGAACTGGCAAGTGACATGTTGGGAATTACCTTTTAAACCAATGGATATTTTTCTCTTTCTTGCTCATCGGCATTGCGGTAAAGTAGAGAGTGAAAAACTGCAACAATTCAATGACAAGATGCTGCAGAAATGTGCTTTACTGACATGTTTGTCTGCGTCAAATGTCTCAACACACTGCAGATATTTTTCTAGAGGAGAGGAAATCAGGTTTTCAAAAAGATTTTATCGCCTGCCATTTGAAAAACGAAACATTTCAATAAAATAGTCATAAAATGAAAAGAACTAATGACAAAGTGTGCAGTGACGAAATTTCAACAAGCCACAAATATTGACCTCAAACACTATTTATTGCCCAACACAAATACTCAACTAATCAGATAGTTAAAGCAGCTTATCGTTAGGGTAACGATGTCAGTTAGTCAACCATAAAGTAGTCCCAACTCAGACGAAATTTATATTTTCGTTGGGTGCTTGCTTGTGTGTACCCTGAAAAAATGAAAAGCCGGTTTCCTTTCAAGCTACCGTATTTTATCTGATGGTTGTGTTTTGCCATTTAGACTCTAAATTAGCTGTTTTATTTTGGTGTGTGGTTGTAAAATGTGTGGCTCTAAAAATTCCAAAGTGCACTATAAGTATTTGTACTCCGCTAAGAGGTAATCATGTTTCCTTTTGCTATCATATTTGTGGCACCAACCATAACTCAAAAAGCGAATAAAAATGAAGCGCATAGTTTCACCCCACAGAGCATACAAAAACTCATTCATAAATATGCCAAAAGCCCAATTTCAAGGGAAGAATATTAAAATCATGAATAATATATATATGACAAGGCAAAAACTTAATGCGTTTCAGATAACTCTACCCACCTGATTGGAGATAACATCGTTATTAATTTGTTTTCCAACTTTTCTGCCCTCAACCCTGACAAAAATGATACCTCTCTAGTCTCGTCAGCATCATCACACCATTTATGTCCATTACCATGTGACAGTTTGCCCAAGTAATCATATATTAATTTGCATACTTCTGCAGCGTCTGTTTGCTTTACTTACTTGCGTAGAAAATGACGCAAAATCGTAACATGTCAAGGAAAACACATTAACCATTGGAGGAAAAGGACCACCCCAAAATTAAAATCCAGATGTGAGGACAAAAACAAAATTATTAGTTTCGGCTGCTCATATGCATATGCTTTGAATTCAATAATGTGTCTTTCGAACAAACTCGTGCCGAATTAGACAATGCTGAGTGATATATCCTCAATTTAATTAGCATTTTACATTAATATATGCAAATGTAAAGAGTGTTTGCTTTGTTTTACTCAAGCCATTAGTTCTTTTTAAGAATGGGAAGTCCAAGTTCTGAATGGAAATGGAAAGTTATTAAGTCGTCTTATATGTAATGTTGAAATGAAATATGACGCTTGTGCAATAACGCATGCATGCGCATAACAGAGCTCAAAAATGGAAACGAGTTGATGGGATTCCAAATCCCACTCCATGTCTCCGTCTTTGATTCGACGACGGCCTAATTTTAAGTGCAAATATTCTATTTGGCAACAACCAAAAAGGTAGTTGAAGTCGTTAATGAATTACAGGGTAAGTTCAACAAACTAAGACACATCCCAATGATCTACATTTGAGTACGCATGTGATCAATTTAATTCAATAGGCGACGCTTTATCCCATGAGCATAAAAGGTTAAAGGGATCTCCCAAGGGTCAAATGTTACCCTGCCAAATTTCACGGAGCCAGATTAGGAAAAGGTTTATATAATGCAAAGTAAGACATTAACGCAGAGGAATAAATATCACCGATATATTCATGGGCTAAACAAAATGAATCGCATGAAATTGAATACAAAAATCGAATTTCAAGCAAACTTCCACGCGATTTCACTTTCGTATGTAACAATCCAATCAAGTTTTTCTCTCTAAATTTTAAAGGGGTTTCGGAAGAGATGCACATGTATATGCTTCTTCAGGGATAAACTTAAGCTGCTGCAATATACAAACCTATTCCTTAATTCCTTTCCGATAGAAACCTTGGTCAGGCAGACGTCATTCTGTTTTGAATGCCTGTAATGTGTTAATCTTATTTTTATCTTGAGATGGCAACCAGTACTTTGAGTTGGCCTAATGAGCTAGAGAACTTTTAAAAACAATGAGGAAGACAATCAGACGGGATATCATCTCTTGCTTTAAAAAGAAACGGACCCAGTCATAAAATGTCGACAAGACGTCCTTCCCTTCCTTATTTGTGGTTTTTACTTGTACAAAGTTTCAAAATCTAGTTTTCCATTTTCGTGTTCTTCACACACTCTCACACAATACGGTTCAGAGTAAGGGCATCACTTACAGAATCTGAAAATAAAGTCGTATTTTTTAATACCGCTGACCGTAATAATTTTACCACACAGATGAATGCCCCTTTCCTATGAAATCTTAAGACGTCTGTACGTACACCTTTCTCCTTTTCTCTTGCACAATCCAAAAATGGATTAGGCAGTCTTTATTAGTGACTGGATATCATCATCAAATCACCATAAGTTGAATGGGGTTCCATCTTCTCATGAAACTTGAGTGGTGTGGGCTAGCTGTAGTGGTCCAACAACCTCAATCAGTGGTTTTGGTTTTCTAAAATTGCCATGACATGACACCCCAAAGTAAACTTCAAAGATATGCATTTCGAAAATATAGGGATTACAAATAAGGAGACTCCGAAAGGATTTTATACAGCCAACATGTCACAACCGGTCAAATGGACGTAACACGAAACACGATACGAATTAGCTTTAATTGTTTTTCCCATTAATTGTTCCCATTTATGAGGATTATGACTGCGGGGAAGTGGGGCAAACGGAAATATATTCAACTCATTAATGAACAAGGTGGCAGGACCAAGTTGGGTTCGTGCACCTTCGGATCAACCCTGATAAGGAGGAATCACGCGTAAGTGCAATATAACTAACGGAAATCGAATCAACAGTGTACTTCCTTTGCCCTCATGTCAGTTGTCTTCCTGCTGCTGCGTAATAATAAGTGTATCGAAAACAACTAACTATAAATGTCCATCTCTTCATAAAAGCTAATCAATGAGGGAGAGAGATAGAAAGATCCTTGCCAACATCCCACATTGAACATAGATATACATAAATATAAATTGGGGAAAGGTTTCGAAAACCATTCCCATCGTACAGATTATATAGACATACATAATTTAGTAGGTTTTATAGGAAAATAGCTACGCAAACATTACTCAAAAATGATTGTTAGAGGCGAGCTGAGCTGGTCAGATGTGTCCTTATTCACAAAACTTGTCTTTTATAATAAACCAGTCTCTTGCTCAGAGAAAGCTCATCCGTCTATCCATCAGTCACGATAGAGCTATATACCTACCTGCATGTTTGTCTTTATCACATGTTTGTGATAAAATGGACACTTTACACATGGTTGCCGTGTCCTCATGTTCTTTCTGAAGACCTTCTTCTAATGGACTACATATCCCATGTTTATCGATGGAAAATCCATGTTTACCCAAGAGAAAAGGTGATGCGATGATCTCACAAAATCGGTTTCTCATTCCTCATTACACCGCTATTGGGATTATGACTTACGATCAAAACTAAAGCTTGGCTACGTTTCGCTCGCGTAGATCCAATGATTGAAGGCAACCAACCATTTAATCTTTTTCTGCTTAACACAATCGAATCAGCATTAAGCTTGCCTACTTTTCAATTCAAATCTGAGCTGATCATATCATTTCATATCATCGTGAATTTCCTCGCTCAGATTATTTAGTTCATCTCATTTGACATCTGAAATGAAATAGCCATGCAGTGCAGTGCACTCCACTCCGTTGCAATGCACTACATCAAAAATCTGCGTGAGACATGACGTGTATCATCATCGAAAAAAAAATTATGTTATAGATTTAATCTCATTCACATTTCTCATGAATCTTTTGCTTTGATGTTTTGATTTCCCTTTTACTTTTGAAGTGCGTTTCATATTTAATCATTCAAAGTTTAGGTACAAGTGATTTATAATTTACAATGAATTTTTTATGTACTAGCCATTACATACGTGGCTCGTAAGCATATAAACGTACCATTAACGAAAATTTATATTTTATGCTCATTATCTACGACTTTTCTTATAGTGTGGAGGTAGATCTTCCAATTTGTCGATTGATAAATAGTCCATTTATCACTCCCTCCTCCCTTGGCTGTAGATTTTGTTAAAGACTGAGCAAACTTCGTAAGACAAGCTTCCTTCATGGGCTACTCTCTAATTTAAATGATTAGCCAATAAAATCATACGTAATTATTGTTGCAACTCATCATTCAAAATCTTGTTTTGCCCAACATTTCCCCTTAAATGGACTTTCATTAGAATATGCATTATTTATACAGCCAAAGCATTACGCACGATGGTATTAGCATATTATTCGCTTTTCTCAGCAAATTTGTATGCAAGTGCAAGTTAAGCTCATGCGGAAATTCACACGTTTGGTGCGGTGCATTGTCGTGGATATAATGGTCATTCTTTGCTCCCTGATTATACTAACTGTACTGCTCATTACTACTTTTCCATATATCATTTTATACAATTAACACCACATTTTTAGCATCGTCTCACTCACACAGAAACATACGGTTTTGGAGATCCATCAATTATCGCTTTAAGAAAGGGCTCAACGAAAGATTATGTAGCCGTTCTTCAAAAACTAATGATCAATGCGATTCTATACACCGCGAGAAACCTGTTATTCAAAATTAGTCTCGGAGAGCAAGACACATCGTTATCCCCAACGCAGTCAACATTATTATTATTACATTCATCATAATCCTAAAGCATGCTTAATTTCAAACTCATGAAACGTGGGACACCAACTGCATTGATGATAACTAAACGTATAGTGGGCATTGTTAAGAGTCAAAAGAGCTGTCCGTAAATTCCGCATACAACAGGGATGATGAGCATAATGATATGCAGCATCACATCCCATATGATTTTGAAACGATGGGAAATGTTTGTGCTGAGGTGCAAGTAGACCCATTAAATCTCCATGCTTCTGCATAACCACAACGTGTTTAGATTACTTATCAAAATTGAGGACAGCAATAAAAGAGACGTATTTTCCTGTGGATGGTTGCTGGACGTAATCCTAGACACTCTCCGAGTTGAAACTTATTTTGAAAATCTGTAGAATCTTAGAGTGGAGCGGTAAATTCTGACTCTTTTCTTTCCTATCAACTACAAAATGAGGAATGAGATAATACCAGTTGCTAGTATTTAGCCTGGTGCTAGTAATCATCATGATGACTGTCCAAAAAGAAATCCGTCAGTACTGATCACAGCACTATCCTCTACAATTTCAAGACATTGAATTATATGAATTATGTAAGTCGTCACGAGCAGAGGATGATAGGCATTCGTCAAAGCAAGACACAAATGTTCATGTTGAGTTTTACACCTTGCACACTATAATGTATAACAGTTTATTCGACAAATTGGTTGTTTTCAAAGTAATCCGAAGGCTCAAAACATATTATTTCTATCAAAGTAGAGCAAATTTAGTGCTACGTCGAAGATAGCGACACATTTTGGTATAGAACATTTGTAAAAAAAACAAATACTTATACAATGAATTGACGCGACAAAAAATAAATATATTTTTAATTCCCTCAATTGATATATAAAAGTTTGAATAAAAACAGGATGTTTCCTAACGGTGAACTCAATATCAAAATAAAAGTTCCTTTTCCGCAAGGCGATTGCTGTAGGTACCAAAGTGAAGTTCAGCATGGCAATTCCCATAAGCGTTTCGTAAATATTACGGATGCACACCATTATCTTTTTATACCTGTGTACAGTTCAACTCTTTCTTTAGCAGTGACGTTATAGCCAAGAAAACTGAGAGCAAAGCGAAAAAAGTCACATGTTAGTCGTAAAGAGGCTCCCTTTATAGTACTTGATTATCAAATTGTTAGATAACATTCATTAAAACATCGTTTCATTTGTGCTAACGAAAGGTAGAAATAAAAATATTATGGAACCTTTGCAATCTGAAGTTGTAAGTTGTAATCCTACAGGAGTTGGGTTATTAATTGTATTTATTAACTCGCTATATGATTATGTGTGTCAGTTCAGCATTGAATCAATTTGTATCAGAAAATAATGACAGAAAAAAAGGCTGCATCAGATTGATGACACAACTAAAACAAAACCATTTTAATACGAGCAAAAAGACGCATTCAGCCCTCTACGTAGTAGGTCGTGTAAACTTGCATGAGTTTTCTTCTAATCCGTTTCAAAATACTTTTAAAAATACAAATGTCAGCGTATATAAATTATATCAATACAGCACACCGTTTAATTGAACTACCAATATAATACAATATAATATCTAAATGTGTTTGACATGCCATCATCACATCGCCTATCATTTTGTATTTCACTAGTGCCATAAAACGTTTAAATTGTGCATGTCGTATCGTGAGAAAATCAGAGGTGCATGTATGCACTTCATACGCTACATTTGATTCGAACACTGAAGATTCTTATCACCTTTGACATTTTGACTTGTGAGCCATCCATTAATACAAAACGGATATTGTAAGCGAAAGAGATGCCAATACTACCTACAACAACAACAATTAAGATAGCTGACACAATAAATTACGACGTAGTGGTTATTCATAGCTTATCCAGCTTGCAATCTTTATACACGTTGACAAAATACATGTAATAGTGCTTTGGCACGTGACGGATACAGACAACAAAGCGGAAGCAGAATAACATTATTGCTTAACAGAAAAGAGGTGACAACAGCAACATTGCTAATTTATAGATTACACCTAACGAGATGTCTATTAAAAGGAGAATGTAGAACAAAAGGGAAGGAATGTGAAAAAAAACTAATGTTGATTTTAAATGTAAACACGTGCAAGCTCCATCTTAATTGTTTTTGCTTTCTCAGCCCAGATGCAAGGCATTAAAACGAATGTAGACATGACTCAAATGTTATAAACGTATTTGTGTTCAAAATTGCACAGAACTGACAAGTCAAATTGCACCTAGAAGTGTGAGGTAAGATTCATTAGTGTTAAGTCACCTAATAGTACCCGACACGGCTTTGCACCTCTTTCGAATTTGATTATCACTGCAGAGCCAAAGCCTCACCTAATCCCCGCTAGACGCTAATGCGAAAACATAATGACAAGAAACAACAAACAAATTCTACCGTTTGATTGTCCGAGTTGTAACAGATCAGTGTAGCATGTCCACTTTAATTACTGTAAAGTCATGCGTGTCGTAATGACAATAATGGCGTGAAGCTGACTTGGATGAATCTCATCTCGCCCAGTTGACTCGGACAAAAGTGACAATTTTTAACCAGTTATAAATAGATTGCATCACAGTGAGGAGCAAATTGCATGAAATCCAATGTAATGTGACATAGAGAGACGGCTGCACGTTTTAGCTCGGTCTTGATGACACTGGCTGGTTGTCGGCCAGTTTAAAGTGGCGCTGTGTTGGTATTAAAATAATAATACATAATACCGTACCAGTCTAGTATTGAGTGAGTATCAATCAGTACGCTACAACACCTGGATCACGACTTCACGACTCTTTGTCTACAATAGTATTGTGTGCAAGTGGGACAAATAACGTGACATTTTTGTATGAAATCTATCTTTGCATGTTTTTCTTTGCGATTCTTGTTGGATCGTTGAGAAATAACGCCTTTCTTTTCTCGACTTTCATAAAAATTAAGTTTATGACAGAGACCTAGTAGTTTTTACAATTTTATATAGCAAATATGGCCATGAAAAACTAAGGGAGTGAGGATAACATAGTTTATTCTGGTCCGCAGACCAGCGAACAATGACAAATCTTACGTGCTTAACTCTCTTGCAAGCTACGTCTAAGACGACATGCAGCTACGCCACACATCGGCGTACCAAGCAACTATCAGCTGTAAAAGCTCAACTAGAGTTTGATGTACAAAGGAACGGTGATGCTTTCTTTAGTAAACGAACAAATTTTTCCTAGAGGGCTCTTAGTAGCATCACTTTTATAGTTGCAGCACATGCAAATCAGATCAGATCTTTTTCGTCAAGAATTTTTGACTGTCTTTTTATTCCTCTAGAACCACTTAGAATTCAGAACATTGGAACTCATAAACGTATATCAGAGCTATGCCAAAATTTGATTGTTAGATCCTTCGCAAGAAGATTTATTCCTGTGTATTCAATATGGCGTGGAGTGGTTTTTTAAACTAACAATTCTTTAAATTCAGACGATAACCAATGAATAAATTGATTTCAATTCATTCCTATTAAATACGTTTTTTACATCATAAATTGCTGGCTCTATTATTGGCCACCAACATTTCACAAACATTGCCTTAGTTATTAATAATGCAGGAAAGTTTACCACTCAAATCCAAGAGAGCCCTGTTTAGGGGTTGTTCAGCTGGATGCTATGAAAGAAACACTATTTTTAACACAAAATTTCGTTCATTTGAATTTTTGTGAGATGTCATTTAAAGGTATGAAAACAACTAGAAAGTAGTACTCCGAGCTGTATTATGCAACACCATGTTAATATTGTGATATTTACGGTCGTTTTGAAATTACTTGACTTTAAACTGCCAAGAATCGCTCTAGTTATTCTTTTATGTTGAACGTATGCATATTTATTGGAAACGAACTATAAAGTTTACGCGGTAGCAGAGAAGTAAAATGCTATACAGATGACAGATATAAGACACTGTCGTGTTAGTGCAAGGGAAAAGTTGCCATATTCCTTACCTTTGAAAAAATATGTCCAAAAGTTGAGAAAAGTAAATTTCCGAAAATGACACGAGAAATGCATTAGGATTCTTCTCCAGGTAAACTTGAAGTGTTTATTCAAAACTCAAACTTTTACACTAAATCTGGCCCTGGGTGTTCTCTGATAATGCGCTTCAACTCAGCACCAACTTTGCAAACTTCACAAATTAATTAAAAAACTGAGCCGGCAGCCGTCGACTAATTGGGATGAGGTACTTTTAAATGGCTATTACAAATTGAACTAAAGAGCTCTATAAAAACTCCACAAAAGGTTACGACAGGAACCAGCATCAACCACACACATGTTCATAGAACGAGGTAAAATCTCCGACTACACGACAAAAAGGATTTTCATACATCCAAAAAGAGTCACAGAAAGTGATTCTGCAAGCAACCAAACCACCAGCATCATCATCATAACATCATCATGGAGATCTCGTCTTGTGGTATCCATCACTCAAGACAACAATGCTCCAATGGTCTATATGACTATATGAAATGATCACAAGTGGATAGATGGATTATTTCCCAAAGTGTAAGCTGTTTGTCGGGCGCACATTGCAAATATGTAACAAAATGGTTTGTAGGTATACACCTTCTTCTTGATGCATGCATACAATGCTCAAAACATGGAGGCAAAAGACGCAATACATGTGTAAAGTGCACATGTACATATTAATCCATTGTTTTACCTGCTAAGGCAGAAATAAAAACACTTATTGTAAAGAAGCATAAAAGATATATATCATCCAAGTCTTGGTGCATTATTGAAAATCAGCATCATACTTATCGCCAAGCCTGAATGGGCAAGCGATATGAGCAAGATGCGCTCCTTTTTGGCGTGTCTCTGTATTTTTAAAAGATTTTTTTTTTCCATACTTCACGATATATTCCTAATACGCCAACCAATATGAGGATAAATGTGTACGTGGCTGCTTCGGCAAAGAGGATACACTCCTTTTTCACTGCATTTATGATTTCCACAACCACCCACTAACAAATGTTACCTTCATCAACATCAAAAGTCACACATCTCATCTGGCAACGAACATAATTGAAATTAGTAAACCATTTCAGTTCTAAGTATGCAGATATTATGCGGCAGTAGTGTGGAGCATTTATTTAAGTAAGGAAAACATTTTAAACAAAACAACTCCTTTTCCAAAACGCAAAAGATGATGTAGTGCAAGGCAAGAAGAAAACCTCTGGCAAAGGGGAATATTATGGCTAATATTATTCACAAGTTTGACTATTCAAGCAAATCAAACGTTTTCCAACAGACTTAACCTTTAGTCAACTTTATGGAGTATGAAACACATGCAAACTTTGGAAAAATAGTGATGTTTTCAAGGTCCTCACGGTATAGTCATAACGCAAGCCATTGCCTATAATTATAAAAGGGTGGCAAACACCACAGACATTGGTAATACTTGAGAAATCGTAAAAAAAAGGCAATAAAGAATATACGCGTTTACCAAAAACTTTTGTGGACATAGAGCTAATGGAGTGAAAAGAATTGGCATGGAACCTATAAAAATTCCTTGTGGATTATCTATAAACGGAATGAAAAAAGACATCCTCCCAGCCACCGTCATGATGATCACTACGATCACCATAGTCTTCGTCAAAGTCATAATGAAGTTATAAAAAAGTGGTAGCCAACCAACATGATCGCCATCATAACGTGATCAACGTTTTG
>JAQGAP010002648.1:0-14484 GCA_034697805.1 Orchesella bifasciata | reverse complement strand
GATTCGCTTGTTGACTTGAGTAGAGTATTCATTGCCGTTTTGCTGTTCATTATGAGTAGAACTGACAAAGTAGAATCAGATTTTGCTGAAATTATGCAATACACGCAGCTTTAACTTGGAAACCTTGCTATTTGTGGGAACTTATTTTCATAATTTTGGGAACATTTCCATTTTGATTCCAAAGTTGGGGATCTCTAGTTTACTGAAGAATTGCATTGTGCTTTGAAGTTTCTGATCATTCCTGCCGGAATTTTTCCATCATAGAATCTGAATTTTTTGACCTGTAGATTGTTGCCCATCAGATAGAAGGCTGATTTTGGACTCTACAGGAAGTGAAGTGACTACTGCATCAACAGTAAATTCACGGTTTGGTTGATACAAAAGTCAAGCACAACAAACGGCGTGAGTTCATCAACAAAATTGACAGACCCAAAGTAGCATTTCAACGGTGAGAAGGATGAAGAGTATCGCTGAATCCACTTTCGCCCTTTTGTATTCACCAAATTCGAAGTCAATTTTTTGTTGTTGGTTTTGAAAATCTTTGACGCCATATATAGTTGACCCATCGTAGTATAGTATATTAGGAAACAAGCTGCGGTGTTTGTTGCGACCGTCGGAAACATTATCAATTCCGGAAACGTAATTTTACTCCCAAGGGAAATCATTGAGAAGATGCTTATCACAAACCCCAACATGATCATCAAAATGTGAGCAATTAAAAGTCGATCTTGTTGAACCAGGTTGTAGTAGCGGTTCAAAATTTGGATTTGGCGGTAAAACGGTAAATACTTGAATGCTGCTTTGGGATTCGTTTCCAAAATCATGCCGAAATACTGAATATAACGGCGCAAGCAATAAGATTGTACCATTGAAAACCCTGCAATGAAAATTGCAAAGTTACCAGCTGCATCAGCTACCAGCCAAATGGAAATGACGGAAATAAGCATCAGTGATATTGTGGGAGAAATCGACAAATCAAACATTCCGCATTCCGAGTTCATAAAATATCCAAATGTGGTCACGCTGCATGGCTGAAGCCACTTGATTAAAACATATGAGACTGCGGCCAAAGTCGGAAAGCTTATTCCACACAACAATCCAAATTTGATCAATTGCTGTTGTCCCTTTAAATGTTTCGTGCCTAAATGAAATAAATAGAAAATTGGCGTGCTTTCTCTGAAATGTTGAAAAAAATTGCAACTGGTCTTACCTTTAAAGTTTATTTGTTCAAACTGCACAAAAAAATTGAAAAGTTCTTTCTAGCTTTCTTTGCGGGCGACCAAGACCCATTTAGTGAAAGCAAACAGGGTCCCTGTAAATGCAAAAAGTATTCCTTGCAACTTTACAACCAGAGTGATATCGTTCCATCCGTGAAGTAGTTGCAACCATAAAATGAGTGCGTGATTGGTGTGTATAAAAACTTTTGAAGCTTGCTTAATCAGCTCGTCATTGCTGCATACGACAACTTTTTTATTGGGTGAAAGTTTTAAGGGCCAGGTTCCAAGCAGATGCTGCAACTTTAATTGAAAATCTATGAAAACCACTAGGTCCTCCTTTAGAAGCATTTTTTCCCAAAACTATAAATAAAAAAATTGAGCAGTCAATTTATACAAAGTTGATTTGTGTGGCTTCAGAAAGATGTAAAAAACCACCTTTCTTTTTTGATGAAAACACAGTGATCTCTCAGTTTGTAATTTAACCACGTGCAGCAATAAAATTTCTCTGATGGTCTAAAAATCTTGTTACAGACCCAGAAAACCCATTTAAAGAGTCATGAGATTCGGATAAAGCTAATATCGCCTGTTCTCTGACATCAAATTTTTAAAAAATTCATTCGGAAATCCATTAATGATTCCAGTTTATTTCCACCATTAACTATCATACTGAATAGGAACGTCATAAATTTCTTGGTAAGAAGCTTGCATCACATTTACGTTAACTACTCCGAATTCCATGGTTGGTAAACATGGCGGGACGAAGCAAGAAAGCAAATGTAACTAGGAAAGGGAAAAACTGCTTTCAACTCGATGATTTTTTATTTGACAAAACTCGTATGAGAATTTAAATATATGTCTTGGGATGTGAAACCGGGCTGCTCGACAAAAAAGACAATTCTGTGCATTTGCTTGAGCTAAAATTTATTTGGGTCAAATGATTTATTTTCGTTTGGGAATATAATAATAGCTTAGTAATTCCACAAGGCTTGCTTTAGAAAATTGTTTTTAGTCAATTTAAATTGAATTCTTGTTAAAAACATGAGTATTATTCTCCAAAAATATTGGGATAAAGTTAATGTGTTTTCTATGTCGGATTAACAGTTAATTATTAAGTGGCCTGTTGCCCTGCAACTTGAAAGCTGACAATGTAGGAATTCCTAAGCCTTGCAAAACCAAATTTATCTTCAAAATATACCAAAATACGTAGACAGCTTCAGAAGAGCGGTCTAAACCATTGGGTTGCGATGGCCTTAATGTACACAAATACGTGCCTAAAATGCCAAAATGCATGTTTAAAAGCTGAACTTTTGATTGCTAACGAGAAACCACGAATGTGTCTTCTGCTTATAACAGAAACAGAAACACTTTACTTACACAAGCGAGCGTTTTAGTAGTAGATTGCCTTCTGCTGGCGTGCCAAAAAACAAGAAAAGCATGTGGTTTCGTTCTTTATCTTTAAGTAAATGTACAATTCCAATTCAAGAAAACATGAAATGTCCGAATGTGGAGACTTTGAGGTGGTTAGTCTGGACTCTGTTAAATTTTTTTGTGTTTTCCAAAAAAAGTGATGCCTACTAAAGATAAACGAATACTTTTTTATGAACTCAAACAAAATTATAGGTTGTTTACGTGCACAGTATGTCCTACGCGTTTAATTGTTTTTATATACTATTAATAAAATGCCAAATCGTTGACCGGAAAGTAACCCAAAATATAGACTATACGGTCACCAGATTTCGACAAAACATTAACTAACATGTGGCTTGGTTGGAATTTGCAGTTCAACGAACAATAATATCACGAAGGTAACTTCTTGGTGTCCCACATACCTTCACCACGTTAAACCCGAACTAATTCATATTTTATGCCATAGACTCTTCGCATAATCGATAGGATAAATTATCTTAGCCTAAGTGAGTGAATTAGTTAATCGTTGAAAAGGTTTACAGGCACTATCTCTTAAAATTCTGGTGAGTACTCGACCGAATCCTTCGGTTTCTTAAATGTATTCGACCGAAATGTTACGTAAACATTTTTGTTCAAAATTTCAATACTCTAAACAGCTTCCATACTCTGTATTATTTCTAAGATAATTTAACTATTCCTCGCCGCATTCCATTATGGCTGTTGCACAGGTGCAAAATGAGTATCAGGATTATTTGGATAAACTTTTTTAGCGCGATGATATTTCCATTGTAGCTCAAAATGGGTTGGTATTCAAATTAATAATTGAAATTTACAGAAAACTGCTATTTGAAAACGGGATGCATTTAATCGTGCGTATGTAAAATAGAAATCCACGCCAGATATACTAAGAAACATGCGTATGTAGATTACTCGAAACTTTGTCTTAAATCTGCGATATTAATAAGATTCTTACGCTCTTTGTAAGAAAGCTTAAATCCATGCGAATAGTTGCATGTCTTTGTAAAATCATGCAAAAACAATTAAAAATCTAACCTCCATGAGTTAAATGGTACAGTAAAGATAAAGATATCGGTGACAGGAGTATAAAAGAGGGTACTGTTCTCGGTTAAAACCACAATTTTTACCCTGACTCAATGTTAGGTAAGGCGAAGAACTCGGTGACAGGCCAATTTTTTTTCATAATATGAAGGCATTTGTTGTAACAACGTTATTATTTCTAACATTTTCCGCAACTTTATCATACGCAAGTTTCTAATAAAAAAGACTCATGTTTCTGATTTTTTCGCAATTTTCTCATACGCGGCTTTCTTATTTAAATCTTCACGTTTATATTTGTCCCTTTGAAAACCAATGCATTTTCATTTGGAACACTACAAACGTGTCAATTCATCTTAAAACATTGATGAAACTTCGAAACACTCGCATCTGACAAGAAATTTGAACATTTACTTTAAATTCGTAAAGTTTGGAAATTTCAAGAAATTACGATTTCAAACACGCTTACTACGACTTCAGATTTAGCAAGCTCCTGCAGTAGTGATCCTGGTGTCAAAATGCTTGCAGCACGCACTTTTTGATTTAATGAAGTTTTGGTTTAATGAATATTTTGGACACGTTTTCTCACAACTCGACGCTTAAATGCTGCATTGTAGGCCTAACCCTAGCAAAACTAAACAATCATCTAGTGGGCTGAAAGTTAAATAATCGGATTCGCCATGTGTTTTCAGGTGTAGAAGCATGTATCCCATACTGGTATCAAATATTTAAACATTTTATTCGCAAATTCATTTATGATTTCGGTTTAGTTCCAGCTAAGCATTGTTTACGTCTTCAAAGGAATGGGATTAGGATAAATATTCCTCGTTAAATATCGTAATGAATAGGAGTGTCATCATTTTTTTGGAAAGCTAGCAGTAAATTTGTGTTAACTACATCGAATTCCTTGGTTGGTAAAGTTGGCGGGACAAAGCAAACTATATATAACTAAAAAGGAAAAAACTCCTTTCAACTCGGTGATTTTTAATTTGACAAAACTCTCATGAGAATTTAAACATAATGGTTGGGTTCTAAAACCGGACTGCTTGGAAGCAAAATCATTGCTCCGCAATTGCTTAAGCTAAGCCTTTTTTGTGTCAAACATGTTATTTTAGTTTAGGAACGTAATAATAGCTTAGTAATTGCTTAAGGCTTGTATTTTGAAATTGGTTTTAGGGGATTTAAATTTAATTCTTTTAAAAATAAGAGTTTTATTCTTTCAAAACAATTCGAAATCGGAGACGGCACCATAAGCATTTTATATCTATATTTATGACTTATGGGTGGAAACACTACATGGTTCAATTTAAGCTAAGTCTTGTTGTATAAAAACTACAATTTAAAATAAATTGAATGCTATGCTTTATTTTTTCTTAATTTTAAGCTTTGCCGAATCCCATTAGCTTAACAACAGAAAAACATGTAATAAGTTATTGATGTTCATCTTAGAAACTAAACTAAAATTTAATTCCATGGGTATAATTTTGGTGGATCAAATGCGAAAACACTAAAATAACACGGACTATTAAAAAAATTTACAACTTGTCGTCAAAACATGGGCAAAATTATAGCCCGAAATTATGATCACGAATGAAAAAGATGTCAACATACCTTAACACCTCTTTCTCGGAGGCCCTCGATATACCCTTTACGGAAAAAGGGAAATTTATACCCCTGGCCAACGCGAAGCGTTTGGCAGTAAAAACGGTTTTAAGAAAATAAATCAGATTTTTTTTGTACTCAAGTTTCGACTTTTCAACTGAACACATATTTATTAGAAAGTACAAATGAATGTGAACTGTAATGCTAAAAATCAGATCATATCGCTAGAGTATGACATCTATTTTCATTTGATAATCAGTCTTCGCTTACAACTCACATTTCATGACATTTTTGAGCTGTTTGTACGTTTACCTTTAACATTTTCATCGGAAATTATGCTAAAGCTGTACATGTCTCGAATCTATTATTTACTTATTTGTGCAAATGCAAACAAAGTTTGGAAATGTGGTAGTGCTGGGTTGTGTGGAGTGTTATGCACGATACTATGATATGATACATGCATGCGACAACGTGAAATTATCCGACTTCCGACTTGGTGTGAAATTATCCAACTGAATTTTATTATCCTGAAAATTTGAAGAGTCTTCAAATTTTCAGGTCAATTGGATCACAAACGTGGGAGAAATCGGCTTCCCTTCAACTGTGGAAGTGAATTCACTACTACAAATTTCTCAACTTGTCCAGAAAACAGCCAGGCATGCATGCAATTACTCTGCACTCAGTGTCAGTGAGTGATAGGATAATTTCCTATATATATTATATGAAATGATGCCTTAGATGATGATTTTTGCATACCAAAAATAATACCATATTTTACTAAAGAACGTCGCAAAATTTTGTAAAGTTAAGTTGTAAACTGAATTAAAGTGAATACACAAACATTCAAATGGCACTAGCCCGTAGGTATTTGGCCGGCTCGTATCCCCCCTACGATTTCGAAATTTACACCCCTGTGGAAAGGGTCGAGGTGTTAAGGTATGGATGTCAAGAAGGAAAATACATAAGAAAGGTGGAGTAACGGTATACAAAGAGAATAATAGTTATGCGAAAATCACTAAAAAGTCATTGCGATGCACTCACAAAATATTTTTACTAATATTATCAAACAAAAGTTGATGCTACCGGAACACCCAATGAGACTACTTTTAAGCTGCTCCAAATGGCGTATGGATACATCTTAAAACTGACGAGCTGGTAGAACAATACTATTTAAAATCTTACGATAGCCTTGAAACTGTACACAAATAAAACTCATTTATAAATTTAACAGGGACCGAGCAATAGCAGCTCCTTACATATAAAAATTAAAGTCGCTAATACATGGAAATCTTCAAAATATGCAAATAAAACGATCGTAAAGTCTCCGTCAATTTACTTTGGATTTAATTTTAGTTTTGATATAAAATGTAAGTTTAAATGTTGTAACAGTTTTGCTGCAAAGGTTTAATTTAACTGTGCAGTAATTTGTAAGAATACGTTCTGCTAATTTTTGTAGAAAGATTTATAATGTTGTGTTCGGCAAGTCAATAGACCCTGTTAGTAGCCGTAGTGCGGAGTAAACATTTAACGATGTATAAATTATTTAGGAAAATCTAATATATTTCTTATAGCCTTTGATTTATTTGCAACTCCCTTTGAATTGTAACTGCTGGTAGGTCAGTAGTGACACAACTTTTTACTGTTAACTATTACTTAGAAACAGATTTAGCTCCAATAACAGGAAAAAACTATAAACGTGTACTTACGATTAGTGCTTGATCCATAATCCAAGCTTAATACCAATATTTAGCACTTAACAACATACATTTTTATACATGAGCTCAGTTGTCAATTTTTACCGCACAAAATAACTTGCATGTAGTGTCTCGTTATAAAGCTTTAGTTTTAAGCAATCACCATTTCACCATTTTCCATCATTGCTAATTTAATAAATACATTAGCCTATATCAGTTAACTCTAAAAATATACTCTAGCGTTTCAACTGTGCAAAGATAAACGGTCTGCTTTTCAAAGGTGTCTAAAGTGTACGTTCATAACCTTGCCAAACGGAGTTGACAACTCCGAGTTGTATGGATTACTGTTTTTGTCGACTGATTATTCCAATAAGCATCCAATTCAATCTTGTATGCTAAAATAGATACAAAATCGAATTACGCAAGAAGTAGAGTAATAGTGGCATTCAAAACAATATCATTTATCTCCAGTGCCGTTTCTCGTTTAGCAAAGAAAAACGTTCCCAGCTTGAAGCCTATTGGATGCATACATCGTAACTGCCGTTGTTCCAGTTTCCCGATCAATTTTCCTCTCCAGAAGCAAATAGTTTCGGTAGTGTGAATCAACGGCAGTGATGCATGAAAACAGAGAAATAAAATAAGCCCGTTGATCAAAACAAGAAGACCAACTCCAATGATGCCAATTAACTGAAAATATTCATTACTGTGCAGTTTTATAATGCCGTAGTTGCCAATTACACACAGTGTCATTCCTACAGCAGCCATGGTAGGAACAAAAGCCTCCACATTTTTGTTAGCCATGTCGACCAGCAACTTCGATTCAATGTATCGTTCCCGCCGCTTCTTGAAGTTGTGACGAAGGCTCACGTTATCGTCCTTTCCTTTGTTTGGAGTACTTGCCATATTGTGAGGTGTAGACAAGCCAAAAGCCATTTCCACGCATTTGAAAACCGGCTTCAGAACTGGTTGCACAAGTAGTTCTAGCTGGCTACTGGTTTTGCTGATTGATTCACCAACGCTCAACTTGTAGTTTTCCTCTGTTTCCCTTAGCATTGTCTCCACAAAGGCGATCAAACATAATATTAGTAAGGCACATGTATTTCCACTAAAAAATCCTAAAGGGCAGTACAAAATGCTACCAAGAAGACGGCGTGGCATTTCTGGTAGGACGTCTTGCAGATGAGTATTCACTGGGTCTAAGTCTCGTACTAACGGATAGTAGAAATATACTATCGGAAAACTTAGAAACGTCCCAGCCACTCCGTAACCCACCAATTCTTGAAGATCAGGAAGCCTCGTAGAACACGGCCAACCTACATTGGTTACCTGAGCTAATTTTGACATTTCGTTTTGCAAGAAAGAATTCGTTTCCGGATCCCGTTCCAACGTATAGAATGTAACTATTGCTGCAATTACTACGGCCATTCCAAATACATAAACGGTAACCTCTTCAGCATCAAATTGACCGTGTTTTCTGTACTGGTTTGAGATGCCATTAAAACGGTAGATGCAGTAGATAATGAAAAGAAGCGAGGCGACTTCTATATATTTCCAGATAAGCATTGCTTTCTTTTTTCCAAGGTTTGGGTTTGGGATAATTCTACCCCGTAAAACATCGTACTGCAAGGGAATGTCATATATTCTTTGGGAAGCTTTCAGTACGTTTATATAAGCTAAACCGAAACCCATGGTTAGTAACCCTGGCGGGACGAAGCAAAATTTATATAACTAGAAAAGGGAAAAACTGCTTTCAACTCGATGATTTTTTATTTGTCAAAACTCGCATGAGAATTTAAATACATGTCTTGGGTTCTGAAAACGGACTGTTAGACAAAAAAGACATTTCTGTGAATTTGTTTGAGATAAGATTTATTTTCGTCTAATAATTTTTTTTCGTTTGGGAATCGGTTAATAGCTTAGTAATTCCACAAGGTTTGCTTTAGGAGATTGTTTTTAGTCCATTTAAATTGAATTATTGTTAAAAACATGAGTATTATTCTCTAAAAATATTAATTTGGCATCAGGGACGGCGCCATGGGCTTTTTTATATTGTATTTATAACTGTTGGCTGTAAAAAGGACACGGTTTTATTTAAGCTGAGTCTTCTTTTATAACAACTCAAATTTAGAATAAATTGAATGCTATGTTATGATTTCTAAATTTAAAACCATAGGAAGTTCCATTAGCTTAACAACAGAAAGCATGTACTTAGTAATTTATATTCTTCTTAGAAACTAAAATTTAATTCCGTGTAATTTCGGTAGGGCAAATGGTGGAACACTGAATTAATGCGAACTATTTCAGAATTTGTATTCAAAACGTCGTCTGAATCCGTCTTTAGCAAAATTACAGCCCTAATTATTTCATTTTCAATAATTCTGAATTTTAGGAGGTTTGTGATATTTAACTGTCTTCAAAATTTCAAGGTTTTTTTTTCAAATTTCAAAGAAATTCTTTGAAAGAACCCTTAGGAAGCCTCCTAAAGAATCGCTTAGAGAGTATGTATGTGTGCAAAATTTTAAGTCAGTTGGTTAATAAACGTCAGAATTAAGCTCCCCCCTTAAAAATGTCTTACACTGCCCCTGCTCACCAACATCACCCAGCGCCCGAGTCTGATAAGCCAGTTTTAGTAATAACATTTGTAGACTTATAATATAAACATAAATGCAAAACTAAAATCCCAGGTCATGTCATGTGAAAATCGTCAAAGGAATTTCCCTATAATGTGTTTCTGAATATATTCATACTAAAATATCTAACTCTTCCAGTACATTACGGACATACAATTTTAGTTTCCAATGCAAATATTCAATCAATTAATAAAAATTTGAATGCGGACAGAAACAAATTATATTTCCGACTAAACGTAGTGTAAATCGTAACTTGCAGGTTTTTTACAAGTACTTGCAAGCGCAAGCTTTCAAGCTTTTTGTACTTCCTAAATGCAAGATGAAGCGGGTTAGAAAAATGCAGCAAGAGGCAAGTCTCACTGGGACAAATTTTTATCTAACTTCCCACACTCTAATTGTTCTATGTTCCCCGAGAAATTGCTTTAATACACGAAAGCAATTACTTTTATCCTAACCGGTGAATATTTTTTCGGTAAAATTGATTTCACATGAAGAAAAACCCTGCTGATGTTCCCCAAAAATATGGCGTGCAAACAGACTAGTCTAGATTTAAAGATCTTTTTGCAAACTAAAAATATTTCATTTCTCTTGTTTGTCACAATTTTTCTTAACAAATGAAAATAACAATAAAGCTCCAATGTTACGCATCATCAAGTGTAAAATAGGCTACCGGCGGTTTCAAAACCTAACTTTAAAAATATACTATGATACAATAAGGTATTCATATTTTTAAAATGCAAAAAAAGTCGTACGTGGTATTAAAATCATTTTAAATTGGAAAAACGAGGCTACGTATTAGTTATTTTTAAACACACAAAACCTAGTGCAAAACAATTTACACGGGCATTTACTTGAGTTTGATGCTCATACAACATAAATATACGGTAGTAAATTGAATTTTAAATTAGTTTTTTTTCAATTTGTTAAGCAATCCAACGAAAAATGGCTTAGTTGGCTGTGTAAGTGAACATATAAGACATATTGTCTGAAAATTAGTTTCAAACGCGGAAGCAAATATTTCCATCAAATAGTTGGGATTACAATTCTCTCGATGAAATTGGTTTTATCACATTACATCACACCAAGTAATTATTATTCAGAATAAGTTGTCAGAATAAGAATAAGCTTTAAAAAAAGATAATTTCCGGTGGAGTTCAGTTCCCTCCTGACAAAAATTCCACCAGCTCTTTGGTCAGTTGGTGCTGTTTTTCAAAGTACACGGTCATAAAACTGCTCTGCAAATTCATCCATTTTTTCAAAATACCTTACCCAAATATTTTCTAAATCTTCGATTTCAAAAATTATAAAAACTGAAAAAGTTTATCAACTTTTCTGATTTAGACGCGTCTTGAGGCAATTGACAGTCAGAATGGAAGCAACGACAACGCTCGCGGATTGGCCTCAAACACAAAACATGTTGACAAATCATTTTCGAGACACAACCACTCAATTCATCTGGGATGAGTCAACCGTTGTCTCAACATCGACGTTGGCAAAGTGTATTTTTATTGAATGCGTTTTAATACACTTTTATTTCCCAAACCAAAATACAACTTGGACAGCTGATCGGAAGTACAAACTCATGTTCAAAAACACAACAAGAATTATGAGTGAATTAAAATACACGCCAACAACTATTTTGTTTATTTCTGACTCAAATTTCCCCGTCAGTAGTTCCAACAACTTCCATGGCCTGCAAGCTGATTTAGACGAAGATCAGAATCCCGTGCATGTTCCAACTGTCATTCTTCTGAATACAGATTTGCAACAATTTCGGCAATCAATAAACCGATCCACACATGTGGCAGGAATATACAGCTCAACGCTGTTGATTTTTGTGAATCCTCAAAAAAATTCAGTGGCCATTGGTTGTTTCGTCTGCACAAGACAGATCGAGTGGAACAAGGAAAAATTAAGGAATCTAATCTCGTTCGATGTGACTCTCAAACCGTTACAGAAAGAACATGTTGGCTCTGTCAACAGTATTAAACGGTTTTGGAATCTGCAACATTCAAGTCTAAAACCGTTATCCACATATCCAGTAACAAAAGTTGAACGTAATTGCGACAACGATAGTCCTCAATTTGTCGGCGGAGCGTGTGTTATTTACAATTACTACTTCGAGTATATTAACTGCACAACGTTTAAAGACTGTTTCCTATACCATTTTAAGCTGTTGAAAGTGACACGTTCCCACAACGCAGGTTTTAAAAGCCTTGCATGGCGGATTTTTCCTCATGGAAACCTAGATTCTGGCTATTATATTCAACTGTTTTTCCCAAAGCAACAAATATTTCAAGTTAACCTAACAGCATTTGTACATCCATTTGAGCTCAGCATTTGGATGGCTATATTAATATCTGTTGCATCTCTATCAACATGGCTCGTTTGGGGACAAAAGGAAAAATTGTTCGCTGTTGCATTTTGGATGTATTCTGTCTTTTTTGAACAAGAGAGGACTAAGTTTAGAAATCGGAGATTGTCAGCAAAAGCCGTTATGATCTTGTGGATTTTTTCAGCACTCTTTCTTCGAAATTTTTACGACTCATTTCTGTACTCGTTTATGATCGTAGAACAAGAGCAAACTGACTATCCCCTTAATATGGACCAACTGCTGGAGCGGGATGACTTTGGAATTTTTTCTCGAAAAGGACTCGTTTGGGGATTGGATAGACTGTTTAAACAACAGGGCTATGAAGATGATTTATTCGAGGAGGGAACAATTGGTTCATATTATCTAAGGATTCTTCTCAAAACGTCATATGTTCGTGATTGGGATTTTTTCTGGAAGCTTCAAAAAATAGCTGGTGGGAAGCATGAATCTATTGAACAACTACTAACAGATCCCAATCGAAGTGCACAGGATGCACTTCGAAAATACGAATTCATTCAACGTAATTTCGCCTACAAAAAGTTTGCGGTTCTAAGATCAGTCAAGGATTCGAGTATCAGTGAAAAGAATACGATATTTTTTGGCTCGACTGCATTACACAACGTGGTTCCAAGACAGGAAATAATTCGTAAAAACACATGGGTTTGGACTCAGGCTTATCCCAGCTTTTCAACTTCCCAACTACCTAAATTTGTGGGGAGATTAGTTCACTCGGGACTCCAGCAGAAATTTCTGCATGATTCTAACAAACTGAAAAACTTGGGACAATGGCAGAAAATGAATAAGAATTCTGCTTTGGGAATAAGCAACGGAAGTATCTACAGTCGTATATTCCTTGCAGATTTAAAAGATATACAACAGGAACAACCTAAACCAACAAATTTGGCGACTTTTACAGGAACATTTGTTGTCATGGGATTTATATTGGGCATTGCTATGCTAGTTTTAATTTTTGAAAAATTGATTCAATTCTATAAGAATAGTAGCCACAGTTGTCCTATGCTCAGTTTAAATGTCGTAAATAGATGGGTATCTGAAACGCTTTGCGTCCGTCAAACCAAAGTAATGTTTGTGAGAGTTTTGCAGTTAGCGCGAAAGAAATTTATGAGCATTTTCAACATTTAATATAACACAGTTAGCAATGTTTGAAACCACTTAATAGAGCTAAAAAGTCTCAAATTCTTTAAATATCCGGACCAGTCCTTAAGCCTTTGCCGACCAAAATCGAAAACCTTCGGTTTAAAAAAGCTTTCAGTTGAAACCTTGGTTATTTACGCAGAAAACATTTTGCATGTTCGACCAGAAATGAAGTAGAAGGCTGCACAGAACATGTATGCTTAGCTAGTCTCTATTGAATTGTAGATGAAAGTGAAGCCAGGTTTTGTATTTGTGGGTTCTTTTAAATGTAACATGGAAATCAGTAAGTGTGTAAATTGGGTTACAGTATCGTTGCGTATGGCACTACAATACAACTTACTAACATAACTTCTACGATTACAGTCGATGAAGTAAAGTCACCTAATATTGATATATGTGTGTTGATATAAAAGAGTAGTTTAAACTAATCATTTTATATAAATATGAATAACCTAAAAATAAAAACGATTCATGTTATCACGCAAGTGTATTGCTCAGAAAGAACATCAAATATGCTGTTTTCATTCGAGTTTGGAATATTTCAACAGAGTTTAAATGTGACTTTCATATTTTGTAATATAATTATAACAAATATTTTACACCAACTGTCCACTTCCATCAACCACTTCCACTCATGTAAAGACACTTGTTAAATAACGCAAAATAGTAGCACTCGCCAGGTAGCGTCTCCGCCATTCTTAGCTCATGTTCTTTGAAGTCTGTAATAATATTGTGAAAAAGTCAATCAATCACAAAACCAAAATCAAATTAAACCAATTAAAATGCAAAAATAATATTAAAACCCTACCAGCCGCAAGCTTGCATCTTCGAAACCTTCTGACTATAACTTTTATTATCGGTTCCGTGGCGTTGGTAAAATCCTGGAAGTAATAGTGAACTGCTACAGCTTTCAATTTTCTTGGGAGAAAGCCGAACTCCGGAAAGACACCGTGGGCAACATATTGGCACTTTAGTATGCAATCCTGGAAAAATAGAAATAAAAGTTGAAAATAACAGCGGAATTTTGTATGCACCATCATTTGATTGTTTATTACGCCTTACGTTTTCTACACTGTTCAACGGAAAGTCTGCCAGTGTTCTTCCTTTGCCTGGCCCTCTTCTCGTTAAGCCTGTACAATGCTTGATGACCCCGTCCTCGACTATCGTGCCATTTTCGTTTAGAAAAATTGGTTGGCTCCCGGAGTAACCCTGGAGAAGTAGCCCTTGACCATGAACCAACGACATAATGCCTAAGAACACCATGAGGACTGTCAAACCACCCATATTACCCATTTTAAAATTTCAAGTAAACCAGAATGCAATAATTTGAACGATGAAGAAAACAAGAC
>JAQGAP010002647.1:0-14489 GCA_034697805.1 Orchesella bifasciata | reverse complement strand
AAAATGTATACCGCTGCGGCCGACGTAACTGACTCAAATTTATTTTTGTCCTTTTCCTTCCATTTTTTTCAAATTTTTTTTTATTTCTATAAAGTGGAATAATTAATATTGCTTAGCTACTTAAAAACACACGCATATGTTAAGTAAGGTAAGCATGACAATATTGCCATATTCTGGCTAATTAGTCCAACACACAGAAGCTGAGATATGAAATTACATCCATTTCATTCTCTCATCTTGCCATTACATCTGATTCTTGGCCTGCAGGGCATGGCATCATCATCATCACGGTCTTTTCTAATTTGCACAGTTGTTGGCCGAATTACAGTTGTAGGGAGAAGACAGCGAAAAATTGGTGTATGCCACGCCATGCCAAATGACGCCAGAAAATGTTTTTCATTATGTTGGCCAGTGCCAAAAAGCATTATACATTTTTCCAATGATAGCATTGATTATCACTTTCAAGGTCACTTTTTGGCTAAATGCGGCCTAGTGTTATTATGTTACCTACCTACCCACACGTTTCCGTTTCCATATCATGACTTGTGTCATACCAAAAAGGGCTCCGTTCCGGTCTTCATCGTGAACAACAATATTAGCATCCGGTCCAATGGAGCTGCTTGCTGCTGCTTGTGCTTTCTCAGTTGCTGGTTCGGATTTTCTTTTCTGTTTACACAAAACATGGCAACTTCAAGGAAAAATACTTTAATGATGTTTCCTTCAACGCAACCCAATCCACGAGGCTTCTTCATCAAAATCATCGTGGTTATATTGTGTGGTACACAAAAGTAATTCCTTTGAGAATGTCAACAGATGATTATATCTAACGAGATAACGAGCATGCATAATAGAAAAGCTGGTATGCAACGCATGCCCCTCACATTAATTAAAGTACAATTGAATGAGAGCACACTACTTGTTTGTATATTCTTCTTTTTTTATCAAGTTACGTGCTCTGAAAGCTCATGGGTGTATTTTGTCCAAACTGTAGTACATTTTGAGTACAGAGAATTTTTTGCAAACCACTCGACCAACCATGCTCGTCCTTTGTGTAAAATTGAATTCATTTGAGATTGATTACCCTACTCATCTGGGTATTATTATTATAGCATAACAAACGGAGCTAGAAATTGTTTCCGAGAAATGCCAAATGTCAAGCCGAGGCAAAGCCAACCTGCCATCCATGAAATCTGAGGCAGATGTTGCGGCTGGGAATTTCATGTTGCCCCAGCCAAAATACGCAAATTCACTAGTTTTCTCTCTGCCTCTTTGCTCATTCAGCAGAGCAGACCTGTGGGTAAGGTAAATGGATACAGATGAACAGTAAATTTGATTTATGCAACAGATCACAATGTCCTTGTAGATAAATTATTTGCTGTCGTTCCAGCCTCCTTCACTTCCCATCGCTTCGCTTCCCATTGTAGTCGTTAGTGGTTGAAAATGAAGCGGAAAACCAGAGATATTAGTATCATATCATTTTTCATATACGTTATATTTTTATTTTTAAGTACAAAACCTATATACATAGTTGCTGACTACGACCGTGGACCCAATGAGATTGACAGTTCCTTTCATTATGGGTGGGTGGCTGTGCTGTTGTGGTTCATTCATTTTCTTGCTAAAAGCAACTATCAGGTAGTCAGAGTCAGGCAGGCAGGTAGTATAGTCGATATGAGCTCGTTAGCGGAGGGAGACACAAGGTAAGTTTTTTAGTAAAATAAATGGCATCTCCTCGCGTGTCGTGTCTCCGTGATAGTTCTTCTCAAACGAGATAATTGAATGAACGAAAAGAACTAGTCCATGTTGCCAATTCATTCTTTTTATGATGATATAACTTGACTGGGAAAAAATTTGTGAGTCTCTGAACAAAAGTTTGAATGCTGAAGGCAATTAAAAAAGTAGCAAATGGTTCCTGCGCGATGCTCCATCTTCTTGGTAGTTGTTTGTATGTGCCTACATATATACATCATCAAGAGTTTATTGTATCCAGAGGTAGAATGAACGTCAATAATGCAATCACAATCACTCTCATTCGTCGTTTCCAATTTCCGCCTTTCCCCCTAGGTAGGGCATTACCTTCGATGGTTTAATGACAAAATGGAATTCAATTTATTTGGCCGGGGAAAGGAAAAGAGGATGTGTATGTAAAAATAACACGCAAAATAGTTCTTGGAATTTGGATTCTTTGCGTCATTGGAGTTTGCCCATTTGAAGGTTTTATGGTAATCTGGAGAATTTTACGTTTGCCAGCAGAGCACAAAGAAAACTTGCTATTTTTCAAATGCCATTTTCTCCTTACGACTCCATCTCATAAAGGTTCATATATGTGTAGTTACGTTACGTGGTTGTTTAAGCACATGGGAAAAAATCGAAGTTAAAGTAAACTTACGAAAAAAACAAATAATGTAAATACTGGATTCTTACTCAACTCGGGGAATACATATATTTTTAGTTCTCACATTGATTTTATGCATATAGCCAACCCAGCCTCCAAAAGCCCCAAGATCATTTACTCTTCTCAGAAAGAAGCACATCCGTTCTGTTCCATCTATTCCCTACCGCATCCGTAACTTGGAGCAAAATATTAATGGAAAACACTTTATGTTGTTTCCTCCCTTTTGTATTACTGAGCTATGTGTAAACTCGGTGGTGAAGCCGGAGTCATTAAAACGAGGAATAAAAACGTGCCTCAGCTGTGGCATCATGGCTTACCCAAAGAATTTCTTTGTGTCCTTCCATTTTAATCACATTAAGCAAAAGCAAGCAGAGTACCATACTGATGCCGTCACCAGATGAAAAAGGAGAGCATTAAGTTTACATCAAAGGATAAAAGAAGACCGAAGAAATATGTACATTTCTCATAGACCTGGGATAATTGCAAAAGCAGCAGCCGGCCACTCCAACATATGAGCAATTGTCCCAATTTAATTCTCAATACATCTCTTATAGCAAACGAGCCACGGTACATTTGCTTATCAACACTGCATTATTATTAGACGAGTTGCCGCTTGCCTGCATCTGCATTAAATTCTGCATCACTGCCACTGCCAAAATGGTATATTTGCCATGAACATGAACCTGGTTTGGTTTCGTTATGCCACTGGCCCACTATAAAATACACAAACTTGTTATTACTTAAGTTATGTATGTAAATGTATTATCAAAACGTTTAAGTTTTGTGTATTTTTCTTGAAACGACATTTTGATACGCATGCAAAAGCAATTCTTTATCGATCCCCATTAATCATTGTGAATACACAAGGTCAGGGAATGTCAGTTCCGTTCCCCGAGCATGTTTTCGCATTGGTTTGGCGTTGGCATTAACTTGGCATTTCGCTCCCTTTCGCAGAAGCTGTGTTTATTATCAGATGAAGTTTTGGCCAACAAATTAAAGTAAAAACATGGGAATCACGGCTCTACTCAAGAATATGTTCATCTTAATCATCCGGCCTGCAGCGGTGGCGACGCTATGATGGTAGATGATGGTGGACGATAATGTACTCCGAAGTAAATTGGGTCGAAGTTGAATTTCATCATCATCATGTCCACTACAAAATCTAATATCATTTCGTCCTTCCTTTGTTCAACTTCATGCGTCAATTCCAAAGAAGAATCTTTTTGAGATGAAAAGAAAGTTTGGAAGTTTGAAACATTTCGTTCATTGCATGCGTAAGTACATGTGATTTTGCGAAAGAGCAAGCTTGCTTTAGATTATTTTATGAAAAAGAAAAGGAGTAGTAACAGCACCCAAAGCAGCTATGGCTAGATACTATATGTAATCCCAACTCAACTCGGCTCATCTGCCAAAATATGTATACGCCAAAAAAATTTTGCACTAACGTAAAACTGGCTGGCATTCCACTTTATACTGAAGAACATGCCGCATTGAAATGAATTTTCTGCCCTGCCTTCAGTCAGCCTGACTCACGACTAGCAATATCTCCTGCATCTTGATGCCTTGTCGAAAATGATATCAACTGAAACTGAGCAGGTATTTCCCATTTCTTTTCTGTACACACATCACATCAATAAAATGCAGATGTTCGTTACGGCAAAAGCAAATCAATTTTTGTGGTATGAACATATGTAAATAAGTAAAATGTAATAGGGTTTGCAACACTCCAACTGATACCAAAATGTAAAAAGTAGCAAATAATACTATGCGGCATGTCCCTTTCCTTCCAACTAAAATTGATACACAGCAGCAGTAACGTCCTGTCATGAATGTCAATGCTCACGTTAAGAACATGCGACGATACTACTACCAAATGCAATGACGTTGACGTGTCATATTCACATACCGCACCAAACATCACCTCTGCAAATGTATAAGTTTACACCTTTTTTACATACATATGTGGGTAAGGTAAATGGGATATTGTGGGAAATCACAATCACATAAAATGCTACTTACGTCTGCCTTACATAAACGATATTAAAAGGGAGCATGATGTTATGCTTCCTCTGAATACTTTATATCGTGTTACCCCTTACCATGTACACGATGTAAGTAAGTGACTCAAAGTAATTTGCTTGGTTATGTTCTCTGTTTACCATTACTTTATGGTAAATTAGCTACATTCTAACACACACCATTACATTACAACCAAAAGCTCTCTGCTTTTGGCTGAGTTGTCAAATTGTCATTGTAAAAATAACATTAAAGCAACCAAGGTTCCATTATCATCATTACTAATTCTAGAACCAACACCTTTGTAGCTTTCGTTCCGCAACACCCGTCTGATTCTCCCGTACATCCACCTTTCAACTTGTTAAACTGTGCAGATGTTGATGTTTGTGAATGTCAATTTTAATTTAAGTACAAGCATATCACCTCTCACACACACGTTGAACATATTGCTCAGGATAGTTCTTACCCCTGTAGGCTTCCCCCTTTCCAAATTGGATATTTTTTGTTGAACACACATGCAAAAAAGGGACATGAATAGTTTATGCAGTTAGTTACCATTCAATTTTAACACAGAAAAGTGGGTATGGAAGGGAGAAGATAATATGAAGCTCCAATTTTCCCTAGTTGAGTAATAACGCACGTAGTTATGCATTATGCAGGGCTGGAAGGAACAGTACACATGAAAAACTACTCAAACAATTTATTATTATATTTTTTGAGGAGAATGCGAATGTGTGAGCAAGAGGAAGAAAAAGCGTTTTGACATCATATTCAATTCACATACCTTCATTTTATACATGCATAATGTACATGTGTGTATTTATGTGTATGTGTGAAAAAATCAAAAATTTGAAAGTAACTTTTTACTCTCATTTCTTTGGATGCTGCTGTATTAGATAAGTATGAAGAGAACGTTGTGAGAAACTTGCCAACTTTAGAACTTAGTTTTTGAGTCGACGATTCTCGCTATAATATTCCCTTGTGTCTTGTACGTAACGTGTACTTATGCCCTGTAGAATTCTCAAAAAGCTAAAGCTAAAGCAAGGCAAGAACGTCTAATAAATGATGATCTCTCTCTCTCTCTCTCTGCCTCTCTCTAGGTTTCTAGGTCCCACTTTCTTTTACCTATACATTTCACACAAAGGGAGCCCTTATCGGAATGCTGCAGCATTGTTCCACGTGTATACTACCTACTTTGTACTTTATATATAGTGGGATGAGGATGATGAGCAACATGAGCCAGAAAAGAATGAAGCAAGTGAAAAGCAAGCCTTTATGAATAAAAGTTGAAAGAGCAGCTTTAGATGAAGCGAGCGAGGTTTTAAGTTTAAAAACATGAGCGTTCGCGACCGGAAAGACGTTTTTAATATGAGGATCATATACCACATTTTACTTCCTCTCGCAAAACCAAGACGAACCATCAAGGGGAGCTTATATGCAAAAGCTAGACATAGGCACAACACCGACAACCGACGTTGATGATGAAAAGTGTCAGTGGTTTTGTTGGCTCTGGATATAAACACCCATCTTGCTCTAGATTATATGCAACATTTATGAAAAGCCGACAAAATAAATGAATGCACACTTTTGTGTCTTGTTGTTTGGTTGTGTACGCTAATTTGCATGTACGGCAGAGATATGTATATGTATGTCTGTAATTTTCGGTCGCTTGTATGTGTTCAATGGATCAGATGAGAAATTTGGAAATGAAAGGGTTACCCGACCCATGCAAAACAAAACACAAAAGCTTTTCCGAACAAAGGAGAATAGAGAGAAGCAACCCATTATAAAATATCAGAGCCAGAACCCGACACTCTGCATGCAAAATGAATGCGACCTAAAGTGTACAATTTAAGACATCTTTCACAGCTTCTACTACAAAGTAGTGGCAATGACAATATAAATATAACGGAGTGCTCCGCTCCGCTTCTCCACTATTCTGTATAATCATAAAGGACGTCCCAAAGTGTTATTTGGAGTAACAAGAAAGAATTGAATTGAAAATTCTTAGATGTCTACTTTTACTACTTACTCATGCACAGCAACTCTGGGTATTTATGCCTCTGCTTCTACACCACCGTGTTTTTGAGCCTGTTAAGCTCTTATTGTCTACTTCCACCAACTTTACATCGGAGTAGAATATTATTATGAGTAGAATAGCATGGTAAAGTAATAACATTGTAATAATGCAGTGTGGATAGGCCAAGGCAAGGTGCTACGACTATGATGTTGTTACTATTATTATATATTTCCTCTTCTACTAGAAAAACTTCTGCTCTCTCCCTTTTCACTGGCGTGTTCCAATGAACTACATTTTATACAATTCATAAAACATTAGATTAGAGCGAGAGACCAGCTTCTCTCCCGTAGCTCGAGCAGTGCAATGCACATTACATTTTACACATTTTTGTGAGTTGACACAAACACCACAACTTCAACCAAACTACCACGGATGGAACCAACCAAAATGGAATTCGCTTCACGGTATCGCATGGGCAGTGCGAGAAGTTGCACATTATGTGTGCAAAGTAAGTACAAGTATAATAGGTGCTCTTTGTTCTAGGAGCGAGTGAAGTCAAGTCTTAAACCGAAGTCAAGTCAAGGAGGCTCCAAGGAATATTTATCCTTTGCTGCATTCAGTTTTTCAGTTTGGTCCGTCAGTCACTAAAGAGAAACTGAGGAGACTAGGCTAAAAACTACAGGAAAAAGGAGAGCAGACCATGCCAAGCTTAACTCGTCATCGTCATCATCATCACGATCACCATCCTCTTTCCCCTTGCTTTTGTGCCGTCGTTGGTCGTTTCGTGCTGTTTTTCAATTCAATGTATAATATTAGAGTGCACATTGCTTCTGCAATGCGGATTCCTTGCACTCCTCGTCTACCCTAATGTTATGCCATGAGATTTTGTCCTCGAAAAAAGAAATCATACACATTCTCTCTAATCCATACTACTCACTGAACTCCAAAGCATATAATACGAGCATTCTTCTCTCATCCTCACATGTTGTTATATACACATCGGCTACCAGGAGTGTGCTCTTCATTCACCAAAACGAAAACAAAGACTAAGGGTCCGTGGGAGAAGGAACATTGAAGAATTCCGAATGAAACTTGGTTGTTTTCGCACGTCCTGAAATATTGGGCTAGTTTCTGGATTCTCTACCGAATGCGAATGTGGAACTCACATTTTTCGTCGCCCTTTTTTATTACAACGCTGGATAACTCGCCAAGGTTGTGTGTGATGGGAGTGAGAGATTGTTTGCCCAACAGAATTTGCAGTGAGTTTGTGTGTGCGGGTGGCAGGAAGTTGCAGCCAGTTACCAAGTATTAATTTTAGGGAAAAAATTCGACGTGTTTTTTTATACTATTTATGCACTACTACTTGTGTTTGTGTACAAGTAAATACTCATATAATTCTCCAGAGCCCATGCAGACTCCAGACTTGAGACTAGGCCAGAGATAGATTTAAGTAGAGCAATTTCTACACACCATTGCTTCCGCTATATATGATATTACCATTGCCTAGCGTAAAAAAAGTAAGTGTTTGTGTGAAAGAATTTCCATTATATATTCTCTAGTCCAGAGTGAACTGAGCTACATAAGTAATAGTAACTCTATAATACAGCAAAACTTCAGGCCTTGGTTGGAGTAGCATTGTCTACATAAGGAAAAAACATTGCATCCTTGACGTGCATAAAAATGTACCTTTCCAGCTGTCAGTAGCACTCGGGTTCTGATATTGTAATGACTAGGCTACGCGTTACGTGCTTGTTGTGATTATTTAAGTTTTTCCCTTTTCTATTAACATTTTAAATAGATATTTAAAAACTACTCTCTTCTCATCTCCCATACTCAGTTTACAACTTTTACCTTGTCACAAAAATCCAACTCACAAACAAAAACAACACGGTAAAAGTTAACCTTCAACTTTGTATTGTATTGTTTTATTTATAGCCAGCAAAACCCTTTTTGTTCTGGGCTGACCTCTGATATTATATTATCTTAAGAGCAAGCACGAGATTCAGTCAAAGATCAACACGACAAAGTACTGATAACAAGAAAGATATACATACTTGGTAGCTGTCAATAAACCAGTGAGATAAGGGATACACTCGTTTAGAGGCTTGACAATTTTTGTGATTCTGTGAACGTGGTGCTCACCATCCAATATTACACTTGCTTAACCTATATCTAATATGAAATAGAAGTAGACTGCTCTGCTATTACGAAATCTCAACTAACTTTTAGTTATCCCAAGAGTTTTTCCCTATAACATTACATCACATCACTGTCATAAATTATTATTAGCATAATACACAAAAAAAGAGTATTGCAATTCGCTAAAAGCTAAGGGTAGGACGCTTAGAAAGTCCACAGCAAAACTTTTCAGGTCAGGGTACATCTCGCAATAAGTAATACAATTTGAAGAAATTTATTGAGAAAGTTGAAACTCTGGTTCAGAGTTGCAAAAGAGTTGCAGTAAGCTTTTAGCACTTTCTAATTGGCACGGTCGACTGTGCTGGTGCTGGATAAAAGGGTTCACTTGATATAGAAGGGTATGCAAACTGTAAATTTACACAGGTTGTGAAATAAAGAATATATTGTCATCATTAACGACTTGGGTATAAAATTGTAATTATCTAGCTCTTATTTACAGAATCATAAATCATATAATAACTTGACTTTTGTGACAAAGATTTCTTCACTTGGTCAATCTATATGTAAAAGAGTTATAAAAGTATTTCAATATTATTGAGATTATACTCTTATTGACGTGTCGAAAAGTTGCTCTTTTGTAGTATACTTTTAATTGTTAGATAACGATTGTTCGTAGTCGTATCGTGCTATCCGCTGGTGATATGATTGTTGGCCTTCCAGAGAGAATATGATAAATTATTGTGGCTGAAAATTGGGTAGTTCAAGTTCACTCTTTTTGTGATAGAGAAGAAAAAATATAAAATTGTACCTTTACGCAAGTTATAATCATAATATATAAAAGTCTCCTCATTTAATATATTGAGGTACTCGTTATTCGTGACGTGACGATATTATAAAAGGTCACTGGCTGGCCTTTACGTTTTAGGGCATAAAATATTCAATTCAACTACATTGCATTGTGATCCAGCATCAGCAGCATCCTTTTACTTCAAGTCAAAAAAGTACACTGAATCAATCAAGCAGATTTATACCATACCGTATGCAACGATTTTTGCTCACTTTGTAAAAATAATAGCTATAGATAGCAGAAAATATAGTATGTAGATAGATTCGTTATCAACTTGTGCGCGCATTCATATATAGTCAACTCAAGAGTGCTTTTAACGTTCCTACTCACCACCACTCGTAATCATCATCAGCAACATCAACATTTTTATGTACATTGACAAAGGGGAAATAATTATATGATGTAAAGTGACTGGGCTTCGCCTGCCGTATTATCATCTCTCGTTGTTGATGATATGATGATGAGGATTGCGTAATAACTTCTGATACCTTCAAGTCACAAAATAATAAGTGAGTCCACTTACACTACGGCTCCACACCACGATTACTTAAGAGGAATTATTATTCTCAATGACTGAATAACAATTAACATAAGCCCAACAAAGTTTTACCTCATCATCATCACCATCATCTTATAAACGCAAGAATTATCCATCCTTGTGAAGCAAAGACAAGGTACCATATAGTGCTCTTTTCCACCTTCTTGTACTTTACTTACAACAATTCACCTGTAATAAAAATTGGCAAAAAACAGTCAGAAAATAATAAAGAATACAGCTGAAGCCGAACATCATACACCAAGAGTGAGTATAATGGTCTGTACTAGTGTGGTTGGATTGGAGCAGAGTTCTTCTGAAGCTCTGTAATCATCATTAGCCATTCATGAGCCATTTGGCCATGTGAGAAAAAAAACATATTGTGCGGAACATAAACACATGTAAAATGATGATGGTCTTCGTCTTCTCTTCGCTTTTGTAAGTGCAACGCAACGGATCCTCTTCCATCGCACCGGCTCAAGCTCAGTGTAACTTTTTTGCATTATTAAAACGGACTTGTACAACTGGTGCTGCAGAGAAGAATATAAAATATAATGGTATGACTATGATATGACATATTTGTATGAAACTGATACATAAAAGTACTACAACGCTGCTGATTCATACAATAATACGAAATATCCCTCACAGGTTTTTCGTAATGTAATGTGCTTCAAATGACTGAAGGAAAAATGCTCATTTGACTTGTGCTCTTGTGTTATCGTTATCACCTGAACTGAAGCAAAAGTACGTAGTATTGCTTACCATTTTACTACCATTACATATATACCTGTTTTGATTGTTACAGCAATAGGAGTACAGAAGAGAGCGCATCATCACATCACATTTAAGATATATACAACGCAAGAGCAACTTCTATTTCAACTACTACTCTAGTACCTTACATACCTAATCTTGCGGTGAACTCGGCTCAGCTCATCTTCATTCAGTGCTTCTTTTGTGGTTGGTGCCTCAACACAAAAATATTATTACGGATTCCGATACTACTACGTATTCGCATTTACCTGTGTTTATTGTGCAATTCTATCCTAAGCTTGATGATATGGCAGAAAAAGCTGCATTTATTTTTTCATAGCTGCATCAGTGATTGCTAGTTGGTGCAGTATTTTTGAGTAGCTCTTGTCAGTGTATTTGTGCAACACAGAAGGAAAGATAACTAATCTCTTCTAGCCAGTGGAATCGCGCTATGCGTTTGTAATATCTTCATAAAAAAAGTTGAAGCTCAAAAGCTCACTTGTTGTGTGCTCTGTTGTTGATAGCTCTCTGCATAAGTAATTGACGTTTACTTTGCCATAAAAATATACAATCTTGTACCTTTGTGCTCTCTGTACGTTATGGGATGCGCTACATAACACAGAACGCATGTGTTTACCTCTTTTACAGTTTGACTTGTAAAATTACAGAGACTGATAGGAATAGCACTATTTCCACAGAGAGATCCCAAGCAAGAAGAGAAGTTCTGTGATTTCACTTTATTTCAGTCAACCTTGGCATTTTATAGCTTGCGTACTTGCTTGCATGCTCGTAACAATCATCGTCGTGTCGTATCTCTAGTCTCTGAAATACACCTGAACGAAAATTGGACTATTATTATTATTCATTAATATCAATAAGGCTGGTTACTCATCGCTCGTTCAGTGTTTTTAGTGTCGTCTTTAGTGTGATTCGTGCTTTAAAAAAGGTTACGGTTACAATTTCACAAGAAGCGCTCGAAGTTGTTCCTTGTTCCTTATTGTTGGCCAATTGATTTGGGAGCGAGCACCATTTTGAAAAGAGTAAAAACGAGCAAGTTTAAGAACCTAGAGAATAGCCTTAGGCGGATTATTATTAGTCAGGTGCCTACACCTCCAACCACATTTATAGACACATCCTCATCAAGCTCAGAGGTAACAACCTCTCCAAACCCGTCAATAGTTTTGCCTCCTTCCTACTTGTCGAGACCATCCACTCCTGTTAGCTTATCATCAATTTCACCAAGCAAAACGGCAATCGGACGGGCTGCCTCCGCAGCCTCATCTTGCAGTCAGTGTACTTGTCATCAACATCATCAGCATCAGAAAGTAATAATCATAATAATAATATAAACAACAATTTTTTTCTTTCTCTCAAAAACAAACATTAACATTCTACCCTGATATATACCACATCCTTATTAACCTTTTCTCGTAAACACAAACTTGCCCATGCCCACCATCATGTCTATCTATATCTATGAGCCCGACACCACTTTTATGAACTGCAACCTGTTTCTTTGTGCATTTATCTGCAATCAAAAGTGAACCTTTTTTATGAACACCATGTATGTACATACAAACACTCGATTTCCCCATTTTAAGCTGCAGATATCATGTTTTTTTCTTTCTCTAAGGATAAAATTACTCAAGTCAAAGTCAAACCATGTATCACGTATTACTTAATTGGCAAAAATGTGCAAGAAGCGGAATACTAAAGTATACAAAATGCATACAAGTTCCTGCACGTTTATTTTTGTTGTATTTTCCTATGTAATTTTTTTACTCTCCTAATCTACAGCTAATTGGTTGCAGAAGTTTTAGTTTTGAAATGTTGGAAGTATATTTTTATCTATAAAAAACTAGTTAGTTAGTTAGGCTTTGAAATTTCTAACTTTGGTAAAAAGTAAGTAAAAGTTTTTTAAAGATTTCCTTATTTTTTGTCTTTTTTCAACAGCTAGTAGACTTGTCGGCAGAGTTGAATGATTATAATCCTGTGATGATGATGATGACGTGTGGTTTTTGAAACATTGTTCTTGGTGATGATGTCCCCTACTACACCCTTCTACGTCAAGTCAAAGCCAAATCGTGTGTGTTGTTGTCCTCGTGCATAAAAAGTGTGCTACTCTAAACTCTAATTTCCTCCCAACTCAAACCAATAAGGGATTAAAAATTCAATCACAATAATAATCTCGTCTGGTCTGATATCCTGCTGGCTCATGACTCATGAACTTTTAACATTAAGACATTGACAGTTGAGGAAAAGGAAACTATATGCTCACATATTTTTAACTCTAAACTTAACACTACTCCAATTTCAATCAAAAATAACCAACCCTAACATTTGTAAGATAGTTTACAAGTTTTCTCTTAGACATAAACTCACTCACCGCAAGCAAATCCAGTTTTAAAAAAGTGCTAAAAAATAAAACTTACTAAACACTTTTCATCTCTCTATTTCTCTTATCAAATATTATTTGCGTGCTGCTGATATTGATGTGCTCATCTTCTTCTTCTGGCTCTAATCAAACATAACATAACGTATTGTGCTCCTTTTACATTTTATATTATTACACACACCTTCTTCACCAACCACCACCACCGCAAAGATTGATTGATTAGCCTCAGCTGCAAAAATCAAAAGTGATTTATTGGTTTTTACAACTTGCAAAAACCTACGAACAACAAGCAATAAAAAAAGTCTTAGCAAACGTTGCAAATAGGATTAAATCATGAGCTCAAAACATCGTGAGTCAGACACAGTAAGTCATAAATAATCCAATCCAATCAAAATAAAACTAATTTATTTTTCTCACATTTTCACCTTTGCTAAATTACTAATAATAATGTTGAGTTGAGCTGCTGCTAATAATAATTATAATTCAAACTCATCTGCAAACGATGCTATTTTTATTCTAATAAATTTAGTGAATTGGTTTACCGCAATCCAAAAATACAATCAAACTCAAACAAATAACTATTTGCGAGAGCATGAGCTGCTGCTATTATATAACAGTTAACCAACGTGTGGGATCCATGATGATGAATGATGATGATACGTTTTTGTGTTGAACACTTACTTAACATGGATAAAATAACAAAAAAAGTGCTTTAGCTCTCTGACAAATGTACACCATATTGATATTCTTCTCATACGTATTGTTTATTATGCAAATAGAGTGAGAAATGTATATGTGTTTGTGATTACTTTTTTGTGTACTACTCACTCTGTTATTTTTTGGCTGTGGTTATAAAAGTAAGTAAATGTGCATGATTTTTATTTGCCTCGTGCCAACAAGCAGGCTGGAAGCTGGCACAATAGATATATTATAGCTGTATGAATAACCTCTAACATAATGAAATGAAAAGGATCATATAATGCAGTCAAGTGTGTAACATTAGGTAAATACACTTTCCTCTTCTTCTCTTGGTCATAATGTAGTTTTTAGTGAAGTGTCTGCAGTTTGCAGAGAGAACTAGTGAAGAGCAATGCAATTAGGGGGTGGATGAGAAAAAACAAGAGTCTTTTTCATTCGGGAGAGAGCAAAATGAAATGAAGAGATACTTTTACTAAGCAAGAACATTAAAGAAGAACTCTTTGGCACCTTCAACCTTTTGCTCTCCCAAAAAGCATGCCAAAAGTTTTCAATTTGTAGAGAAGAATGCGAGGGGGTTTCAGTGCTTGGAGATTGTATCTGTGTTCCAAAGCCGTTGGGAAGGTTGTCATTTTTCAGGTAACAGACTCAGAACTCAGAACCTCCCATGTCTTGTCTCGTCATGAGAAA
>JAQGAP010002646.1:0-14490 GCA_034697805.1 Orchesella bifasciata | reverse complement strand
AACCACGTACCTACAAGCGTTTACCAACATATCAATCTATCATGATGCTCAAGTACTACTCGGTAGTCTCAAAATCAGTTGTTAACCTTTTTATGAATTTAGTTGCATTGAAAAGCAAATAAAAATTGTAAATTTATATAAATAATAATAACATGTGGTGTATGATACAAACCAAAGTAACGTATAATTGAATTGGTAAACATGTCCGGCCCCTTGCTAATGATTTTTATACCTAGATGAAAACAGCTTGCTTTGTGGTGTGTACGTTGCATAAAAAACCGTACTGTTTTTAATATTTATTTATTTTATGTTGGTGGACAAGTAAGATATCAATCGTATGCCAAGTTTGTGTCTTATTACGCTAATTTTCTAGTATAATTTAAGATAATTAATATAATTCTTTTATTGTTACAACATATGACATTTTATGATCTAACCCAGCTAGCATTTGACAACCCAAAATGTGTGGTTCCAAAAACGTTAAAATTAGTTAGAGCTGGCAATTGGCTACTTAGTGCCAATCCTTGCCTAATGACGGTGCTACCATGTTGATCTAGGTTTAATATTGAAATAGTAAGTGTCCTTTTACTTACATTTTAAGGACTTTCAGCGCTACTCTATTCAAACGACTGAAAATAGGATTACAATTCAATGTCAGCAAATGACGTGCCTCCAGTAAAGGTAAGTTATTAGTCAAGATGTATTAAGTATACTGCAATATTTTATTACTGATCTCATGTGCCAAATACATGCAATCTGATTTCATTCAAGGTTGTATGCATGTATGAATATAGCTTTTATACGAATTTGTATTCGGAATAAAAATTTTGAAACACATTTTAAACGTTTCGTATGTATGTATATATTTTCCTTTATTAAGTAGTGCAATTTAATCAAAGCTACTGGTGATTTATTTTGATTGATTGGTAAAACACTCTTAAGCATAAACAAACAATAGAAGTACGGTTGAACTAAACCTACCATTAGAATTGATATCAATTAACACAATAAAGTAGTTTTACACTTCAGTTACACATTCTACGAGAAGAGGTTGACCGTGGATCTTTATTTTCAATTGAAATGCACACAAGCAATCGAAATCAGTTAAAAAATAATACGTATTTGTAATTGCACAACTATGTGAACTCATGTATTCGCGGAAAATCAACTGACTGATTTTTACTTTAAATAATCATCCACTCAAAAGCACAAGCCTTGCTAATCAGTCTATGACACATATCACTATATATTCATCATCGTAGGAATCATACCATATCGTAGGAAAAATATCGTTTACATAATTACATTACTGAATACATGTATAATAGCAAAGGGTTTGTTTTAGAAGGTAATCGCTGTTTCCACTAGTAATCATTCATATAAGGTATCAATTTAGCACACAAGAGCATACCTAGTCGACATTGTGACGAGCGCGGAATGGATTTTCAAACCGTCGGAAAGCATGAACACGTATGCGAACATTTCGACGTCGGTTGGCATCCTGAAACGGAAATGGAGGGTAGTGCTCGGTTTCTATTTCCTCGAAAAAGTTGAGGTCCGGAGATGACATTCTGGAGGATGTTACAGAGCTTCCTCGCTTCGTTTTTACCACACCTCGATCTGAATTTTCCAGTTCCTTTTTTAGTTTGAGATTTTTCTTCTTAGTGGCAGCCCGGCTGGGCTCTCCTTGCTCGTCCACCTCGTTGGTCTCAGGAACAATGACTTTTCCAACTAGCTTCTCGTGGGCGTAAAACGTGCTTTGCTCCGTGAGCTTGGAACATTTTGAAATGTCCAGTACATCCATATCCTTACAGACTCGGTTAGACAGGAATATGATTGCTTTGTCCGAAATCTACAAGATCAGGCATATCAGATCAGTAAACATTGTTTATGTATAGAATAACCTTGATTCAAAGCTACGAAGACTAACTTACCAATGGCGAGCCAATGTGCAATTCTTTCAAATTTTTGCAAGCAACCATGCCAAAAGCAACAGATGCATCTGAGATCATAGGAGATGATACGGCAAATGTTCTCAAAACTGTAATAATGCAATGAAATTCATTTGGGTAAAATAAATTCCACATTGACAATATCTTCAGTGTTTATGTAAGTTTGACGACTTACACGGAAGACTCCCAATATACAAATCCCGTCTGTACAAATCAACTGTTGGCACAGTGAAAATTCCAGTTTCGACCATATCATTACAAATCTCCAGTGGAATTCCAGTCAAGCCCTGGTCGGAGCAGGTTGAAGAAATCAACTTCAAGACCGATAACAAGGGAAGTCCCCGATAGATCACGCCAAGACCTTCATCATCCACATGGTGTAAAGCCAAGCTTTTCAGATATGGAAAACATCGTGAAATTGCATCCAAAGAGATCGTATCAGCAGGACAATTGGGTGACGTGATTTTTAAAGCATGTAGGGAATGCTCCTCAATCTGACCAGCATATGGTAGCCTCCTCAATCCCATTGGAATGGAATCCTTTAGGTTATTGGTGGCATAGGTATAAGTCAACTCTTCCAATTTCGGCATTTTATGAATGAAATTAATAGAGCCCTTGAAATTAATAATGTTCAACGCTTTCAAGTTGGTCAAAACTTGCACGCATTCATCCGGTCTCATGGCATCATTCATGTCGAGAAACGGTTGGTAATTTGAAAAGGTTTCAGGGTAGGATATTTTCAGATGAGTCAGAGTTGGACGGAGAGACAGCAAGAAATCCTTGTAGGAAGTTGCTTTCACTCCATCAGCTAACCCTAGTTCTACACGTTCCAGTGGAAGTCGTTTTAAAGCGAGACTATCCAAAACATCACCAGTGATACCAATCAGATTTGCGATTATCCTCCTCAAGAATGGAAGGTTCACCTCGGGCTTCCGCAAGACTTCAAGAAGTGACTGGGAAACTCTTGCTTGCATACAAGCTTGCTTGATTCGAAGTAACTCGAGAACGTCCAGATTTGGGAAGAGTTTTAGAAGACCCGTAAGTCGTTCAACTGCGCCATTAGTCCCATTCATGGCAATAGGAAATGATGCCAAACGAAGTTGTTTCACACTTGTAAAGGGACCTTTTGAATCGAGATCTATTTTTCCCCTGGGATCCTGACGTGGCAAGAAGCGTAGAGATAATTTTTCTAGGTTTGGAGCCTTGCTCTCAACCACGTCCAGAAATTCACGCCAGCCCAAACTGGAAATACGGAGATCCAAACTTTTGATTTGAGTACCAAAAGTGGTCCAAAATTCATCAAAGTTTTGATTAGACAGCTCAGTGCAGATTTCGAATTGAGCGTGGGGGAAAAATGTTGTCTCCTTCATGGCGTTGGTATATACTTTGATTGCATCTCCATCCATAAATACCACAATTCGCTTGGTCTTCAGCACCTTGCACGCTTCATTGTTCCAAACTCGAGATACTAGGCGGCATGATTCCACCTCGGTTGCAGGTAGATGGTTTAGCACTCCAAGAATGACCTAGTCAATTAATGTATTGATTAACACTTTGTTGAGCTGTAAATAACCAAATACCAAATAGACTGTTGGGATAAATCATGGTCATGTAAACTCTACTTACATCCGGAAACAGAAGAGGATTAATCCTAACAGGTCCTGCATTGTTAACCTCTTCCACTATCGGCTCCTCATTTTCTCTTCCACCTTCTGCCCCTTCAATATTTTCTAGTTCCGAGTCATATCCATTATCACTTGTTGAAGACATTTTGACTAAATATTCACATTCCAGACTTGTGGAAAAAGGAAAAGTTTAATCTTATATCACTGTTTAGATTTTACTTCAGATTTGAAAGTTTCAAATGAAACTGGATAGATTGTGTTAATTTATCTGTGTTCCAATTAATTCACAACACACAGAGCAGCGTCAGCGTCTGTCTCTGATATGAAAACTCCACAAAATCTCCCTTGTAGCTTTTTAAAGATATTCTTCCTAGGGAAGAATAATATTGCAATTCCTTATATGTTGTTTTGACAGAGTAAAACACTGTAGGGTAGCTTGAATCATGTGTTGTGAGAAAGACGGGAGAAATGAAGACTGTTTTCTCACCCACAAGAGCTAGAGAGCAGGTCGGAAGAGGCAGAGATGGAATAAAAATACTGTTCAGTTCCTCCTTATTGACTGTCATCCATATAAGAGCACATACGCTGGCTGTACTTGTAGTTTGCTTTCGGATGTACTTACGAGCAAGTTGCAGCTGCTGCACTTTGCATGCTGGGCGAGCTGTGAGGGAGCTACAAGCATAGGAAAATATTGTCGCTTTTTGTAGCTTTGTTCTATTCAATTTCGTTAGCGAATTTGGCCTTATTTTTAAGCCGACTCAACCTTCAACTGCAACTTGTTAAAGGTACTAGAATATGTGGGTTTCACCACTCCATCGATCATTGGGTAGCACCGATTGATGACGATGACACCGATGAGTCTTAAATTCAGCTCCAGAAGTTTGAGCGAATTCTGTGCCACTGTCTTCAAGGTCTAAGATTTAATGCTCCAATTTAAAATATAAAGAGTACTGGAAGTCAAAACGCTTCCTATCCTTCCTTTCCAAATATTTTTGAGGAAGGAAGGCAGTTATATCGTTGTGTATCAGACACTTCCTTAAATGCATAAATAATTACAAGATGTATGATGTATCATAAAAATGACTACGGATATGTTGCATGTAAACTACACCGTCAGTCAAATGCTGTGGGATGCATCACCTTATCAATACAAAGGATGCATTGTATTGAATAAAATATAGGATATTTTGGGAGTGTAAAGGAATACATACTGGTGTGCTATCAGAAAATCATACGATCTGACTTTCTGTCAAGCTAACGTCAATTACATAATATGTTATGAGTTACTGTTACTCCTTCTTTCGGTATTGATGCCGTAGCTCTCAATTGTCTTACGAGCTAATGTAAAGAAGCAGAAATTTTGTACTATACATAATATTTGTCCATCTAAACATAGATGTGAGGGGGATATTTCCGAAACTTTTTGATGAAAAGTGGATGCATCTACCATTACTGCTTTACCATCCGTATGAGATCTGTCCATACTGAGACCCGAATTTGGAAATACACATATATATGTTCACATATATGAATAAAAACTGAAGTTTTCGTGTAGTAGACACGATTAAAAAATGTGTGTAAGTTATGCGGCGAAGATGGGCTTTTGCAGAAAACCGAATGTTTAATAATAAGTCAACATCCATATCTGTATATCTGCTTGAGATTAATGGGCTTTCAAACCAACTTCCGTCACCAAACAAGCTCTAATTATTGCAAAGGATTTATAAACTAAATGATTTAATGCACTAATCAGCACTATTGTTGTAACTGTGGCGGCAGGATAAACAAAATTCCAGTAAACAAGCAGTACTACGTTGCCTTTCACAACACTATGCGGCTTGATAAGAAGTACTCAACTAGGAACGCTTACAGCATCCTTAGCCTGAATGCAATTTTTCTTATCGCGAAATTCACGCCCTATGATAACACTGAAAGCAGGAAACGGGCAGTAAAATGTAAATCTATTTTGGTTACATAAAAGCACCAGTTATACAGATACCTATTGTTACAAAAACAATGCTGTATAACTAAGCCCTCTATAAACGTTACATCAATTAAAAGTTACTCATGTAAAATCCGTATCATCCGGTATGCCACACTTTATCCTTATTTCCTGCATTACTTATATTCCATAACGGTGTAAATAGGCGAAGGCTGTTGTTGTATTGTAAAATGTTTATGACTTATGAATTTTATGACGCAAAAATGATGTTTTTCAATTACTGTGGGTTTGCTGCTATTTTGGACAACTCAAATTGATTGTATTGTGTCTTTATTTTCCAGCTCGTTGGTTTATCGAAACGAAACGAATCTAAATCCGTTGGATGCTCACACAGATTTAATAAAGTTATTGGAGCGTCTTTATGCATGAAATTAGTTTATCCAATTAATTTTAATTTAAGCACTCTTCAAAAGTAGATTTTTCAAAAAAAACATTTATCATATAGGGATGCATATACCCATCTATACTTTTCAGCTGAACAAGGTGCTTAAGGTTAATTTGATGACTTTAACTTACGATTAGTTTGTCACAAACGGGCACGCGTATGTTTAGATTTTCATGCCCATCCATCTCACATCGTTGTTACTCTTCATTTTACATTATTAATACTTTAAACAAATACTTAGAAACGCTATACAGTATACTTATCAATGTTACCTCACTATCACCAAGGAATGTAATATAAACAGGTCACCAAAGTCTTGGTTGGGTATTACAAGACGGTGGAAAGGAAGAGGATAAAGCCAATGGCATCAAGTTGAAAGAAATTCCGATACTATGAATTTGTAAATTCTATAGATTTTCATCGTGGGGCTACTTGTGATTATGGTAACAGTACCAAGAGTAAGTTAATTAATAATAAAATCTTAATTGAAAAGCAGTTAGTTCCTGCATTCAGTTCTTATTTGTTTCTTTATATCACAGCCTTTGGTGGGGGCGTCCCAAGATGTCAGAACTTATAACAGTAAGAATCACAAAATTGACCACCCACTTGCCGTCTAAGCAACGAATCAGTAGTACAGCTAGTAACTTTATATTTTAAATTTTCGATACAAGGACCGTTTGTCAATAATTTGGTCAAGGACAAACAAGAAGGTACTGAACAATCTGTACAACAAAGAAGTTCTCAATAGGACCATGCAACAAATGAAAATCCATTTATTCCCAGAAAAAACTAGAACTTTCCGTTTCTAGAGTTGTTAATCATTACTCCTAATTGCAATAAATTGGGTTTGAAGAAGAAATAAAAATGTCGTTTTTTCTATTTGATTTGAGCTGTTTTTACGCATACTACAAATCCTTGATCACTATTATTTCGGTTGGATATAACTTGTGTGCAATTCGAAACCCTTCAGTTTCAATTACCTATAAAATGCATTTTTAGCACTTCAGTATTAGGTATATTATGCATTATGCAAGCCAACCGTTTTCTTTTACGAATGATTGACATTTGCACTTAACCACTGTATGAAACAATGCTCTCAACATCCACTAGTGATTCCTACACTCCTAACGTAAAATTTTACACAATTAATATTGATTTAAGCTAAGCTGCGCTGTACGAACCAACCACAACATCATTAACATACAGAGCTCACACTTGACTCTTGCCGTCATAAATAATATTTTCATCAACTCTTCATTCACGTTATGTTCCAGTTTTTCTAGTGGCTCAAGAGCTTTGCATAGATATACCCAGAAGCACTGGATTTCTGCTAGTTCACACGCAACCCCAAACAATCCTGAATGCAACAAACGTTACAAGTTACAACTGTCTGCAATGATATTTCTTCTGCTGCTATCAAACCAAGAATTGGGGAGAAGTGCGACTGCTGCTTAATCAGACCAAGATCTTGCTAGACAATAAAGACAACGACTGTTGCACAAGATCATTTAGCAGGAATCGTATCATGTATCACTCCCAGGTGCGCAAAAGATGTGTATGTGGTCTGTAAATTTTTGTATCATCATAAAATCATGTTTATTTCATGCCTGCCTGATCAAGAAAAATGTACTTCACCACAAACAGGAATTTCTCTTTTAATCAGATTGATCAAGATTGTTACAAAACGAAAATTATTTCCTTTTGTAAACAAGTAAAGGGTGAACAAAAACATGCATATCATTTCATTCCAAACAATCAAAGAAACTACAATTGCCTGGTAGAAACCGAACGTAGTGAATATATCATACTTCATGTGCATGAAACTTTCATGATGTGTCATGTAGTTCACAGTCCACGTGGCATAATAACGAGATATAAAACATGAATGGAAAATGAATTTTGCAATGTACATGATCAGTAACCTATGCGACATAAAATTGTCATATTGTCAGCGAGGTAACATAAACGCACGTTACACTCCTGAACACTTCGTGCAAGTTATATCGACTTAATAAGCTACCACTGTTAAATTATGCAAACTGGATAACTTGAGGGGAACAACGAGTCATTTTAATCTAAATTAAAGAGGAACCAACTGGAATATTTTCACGGTAGACCAAACCCACACTATAAATCAATGTGCCCTAATAAACTGGACGAGTCTGTTTTTCAATTTCACAGTTACGCATTTAGCAACTTCAAACATGATAAATTTGAAACACATGCTATGCCACGTGAACTGAAATCATACGAGTAACCACCATGATCTATTCACTAACCAAAAAGTAGAAAAAAAGTACACTGACATGTCATAAACATGCCATAATAATCATGCATGTTTCAGTCAACTCGTCTACATACGGACGGTGCTTTTATGAGGGCAGGGTCGAGTCGGGTGTCGGGTCTATCAACTCAACTCAATCCTTCAGACATTCACTCTCATCATCAGTCCGACTTCTTCGCTGGATGGATTGTGGAGGTGCAAAAGTACTGATGGAAAATATACTCATTTGAAATAAAGGATCATAGTTTTTTATGGAAGAACCGTGATTGCCTTTTTTTCTGTTTCCAACACTTTCCAGCCCCTTACTAAACTGCAGAAACTAATAGCAAATCGCAACCAAACAGTTCTCATGCGTGTATGCATCATCATCATCATATTATCATCATGTCATGAAAGTACAGCCAGGGTTTAATCGCTTGTGTCGTTGTTCGTGGCCTGCCAAAAGCCATCATCATTTTGATGATCAAGTCTCAGCATTTAAAAGTTTACTTGTACATACATATTTTTAAGTATACATTTACTATCAGACAGTTTTAAGTGTACATATAGCAAGGCTGGATTAGGATTTCTTATGCTAAGGATAAGCATAGCAAATGACTGGAGTCAGTCAGTCAGAAGAAAATGATGGAAAAAAAATGTATAAACGCTTTAATGTATGTTAGCCGTTTTATGCAGATTTGTAAAAGTGTATATAATATCGTGTTGTTTCTTTTTTTATGATGATGATCTTCATCATGATGCGCTCTTGTGTTTTTCGTATTGTGTCCGTGTCTATGTGCATTGGATTGGTTTGGTTGGTGGGTTTAGTCATGCAAAATGCGTCCGCTCTTCACACACAATGTTAGCAAAATGGTTGTGGTGGTGATCCATCTCTCAGATTTTCAAGTGATTTGAATATTCAAGCCCGGTGCTACTATTACTTATACTTAGCATTAGTACTTGTTACAAGTGTGTGTGAGAGAGTGAGTACCACAGATTTTTGTGCATATAATGTTTACTGCAAAGGATCATGATGTGATGATAAAGCGATGGTGGCGGTGGTGATGATGATGATGAACATCATCATGATTCTTTTTAGTCAGGTCCATGCATTTGCATCTCGTGCGGAGAAGTCCTCCACGCTGATAATATGATGAGACTCACTTCAAATTCCTTTTCTCAACGTGCCTCATTTCTTAAGATGCCGTGCAGCACTGCGCATTGTCGAAGAGGACAGGTCTCATCTCATCATCATCTTTGCATGAAAGGTAAAAAAGCTGAGCAAGCCCAACAAAGAGTAACAAGTGCTAAACAAGTGAGCTCATTTTCATAAGAACCTCATGAAACTTGTGTTGTTTTTCTGTGATTTGATTCAACTTACGGATTCTCATCTCACTGGAATCAACAATGAGTCTGATTTCCTAGGGAATTTGCATACTACATTGTTTACAAAATTTAACTCAAGTTCAACACTCAGTGTCCCAAACTCTTTTCACGATGCTCGAAAATTTGTGTGACTTTGAGCTAATTAACCATGTGCTGGGCAATGGAAGTAGGGACAACTCAAGCTCCTCATTTTCGGAGACTCAGCCAACAAGCACAAGCTACGCTTGTTCATTCAACGTGATTGAGCTAGCCTCCAACTCCTTTTTTATCTACCTCTCCATTTTAATCTTAATTTATCACAAGTGCTGGGCCCGAGGAAAATGTTCCAAAGGACGGAGAACCCTGGTCCCAGGACGAAGTCAGAAGCAGGGCTCCCGCTCCAGCCGGAACGGGAAGCGAAGACATGTGAGTGGCGGAGCAGCAGCGGAAAACAAGTGGTTGCGTATCTCAAAGTTGTTTACCAAGAGGACAGTGTTCATTCATCATATTTCCGTATGGAATTTGACATTTGTGATAATGTTAGCAGTGAGTGGAGATGTGGCCGAGAACATTATCTTATTCCTGAATAGGACTACAATAGCTGGTGCTAGTGGTGCTAATGGGAATGATCCTCATAGTTTTATTAGTACTCCTATATCACACAATTTATTTGAAAACAATGACAGTAATAGTAGTACAATGGGTTTAACTGCATCAAGCAATCATAACAAGAGCAGTTACCCCACAAATTCGGATTCAGTATTAGATCCCATTAGTGATGTAAGTGAGCTCGTAACCGGTGACCAGAGTGGTAATGGTGGCGGTGGTGGGGTTGGTGTTGGTGCTAGCAGTAATAGCCGTTCTCTTGACTGGAGATCACAACTGCAGCGTGAAAAACAGGAGAGAAGCCAACACGAGATAATTTATGAGTATTTGAAAATTATTGGCCCACTTGTGACGCTAACTGCCGTCTCTGTGCTGCTCGCATTTTACCATCAGTTTGAGAGAATTGGAGACTCCAAGTACTTGTTGATAAACGTCTTATTCTTTATGGTCTCATCCATTTTCTTCCTGACAAAACTATATCTTCATCTCCAACACTCGCCAACTCTTACGGTTGCCCATGTTCAGATTGTTGTGAACGGGGTGGCCGCCTCAGCAAGTGCTATTTTGACTGCTCTCCTCATCCACACTGTCATTCACGAGGTATCCAAATTTTTTTCCCAGCAGCTTAAGCTTCAACCTCTGTTTTTGTTTATTTGCTCTCTGTACAGCTTACTCTACACTTCAGAGTGTTTTTCCTTTCTTCATAATTTCACATAATAATATTTATGCCTCTAATGCGGACATAAAGTAAGTAGATGCAGAATATAAACATATAACAACCCAATGTAGGAAGCTCCTAATGAAACATGATGACAAGCAGTAAAACTAACGTTAGCAAGTGTGTTTTTGCGGCGAAACTTTTTGCAATGCCAAACACCAACCTTCCTATATTTAAGCTCTGTCTAATTTCAATTTACTTTTTGCTCTGCATTGAGTGACGATGACAAAGCAAAGATGCAGACGAAAAGCCTTGTTGCCTAATCTTAGCAAGCAGTGCTAGTTTTTTTTGCTGATTGTGAGATGGGTAGTAGTAGTAAAACGCGCAATTAGTATTTCACATGATGATTCACATGTTGACATTTACTATAATTGCTTCTACTAGCCAGTCGTCGTGGTCGCAGACCTGCCAAGTAATGTGCGTGTAATTATCATATCCACACATGGCATAATGAATGAGATTATGATTTTTTTTAATTTCGGAGGTGCTGTCTGCTGCTGCTACTCCGATCTACATGAAAATGACTCATTGTTTCATGTATAAGCGTCGCATAAACACAGTGTGTCAGTGCCAGCTAATACATATGTATTTTATGTTGTAATTGCATGCTACGGGGTTGCCTTGTAGATACATATTTGTACATGCAGTGATTATCATCATCATGCACCCGATTGTCCAATTGTCATCGACCATGCAATCAGATAAGAATGTGAATGACATTTTCGGGGATATACATTGCGTATCGTGCAATTATAATTGCATAATAACATGACCAAATAGATAGGATGGATAACACCCTATTTCTACTACACCTTAAGCCAGTCTTCGTAAATTCGTATTGTCTTGTCTTCACGAAACCAACCAGAAAAATGGCGGAGTAATAAGTTTGGAACTTTTTTTTTTCATTTAGCATTCTGTGAAGCTCAAAAGCATTTGCTTTCCATGCCATGGACATGGAAATAAATTGTTTGTACTGCATCGGTGTGGTGTTTACCTATGGCTCAAAGGGATAGATCAGATCTAATCAAAAAGTACCTTGTTTTGATTAGTAATTATCGCCTGCAAACACGACATTCGCGGCAAACTCCAATAAAGCCTGGATTCCGATACTGAGCTCACCTTTAATTAATGTTTACAATGGAAGGTGAGAAGTCGAAAAGTGTCAAAATTCCTTGCGTTTGAGTTGTTATACACTGCTAACAGGAAAATGATACATGTATGTATTATTCATGGGTTTAGGTTCATAAAACAATCGGAATTTTTTCTCGTTCGCTTTGAAAACCGAAACCCTTTTGCAAACATTTCTCATCCTTTCCAATTGATTTCACAATCCTTTATTTTGACACGATGGTGGCAGGGTTCTCATATACAGTCAGTCCAACCTGTAAACATTTTTACAGATCAACTTATTTATTGCCGACGAAAAAATGTGTCAAAATTACTTTATTATTCATGCCAACAAGAATGCTACAAAACAAAGGAGTATAGAGAGGTGAATCCCATTAAATGATAAATGTATTCTTGCTTTGATGCAGAAAGATAATCAAACATGATATACGTCATTTTGAGCATGCTACCCATTCTTTGCATATTTCAACTGGATGCTTTAATGTTCTTGTTCTTCTCCAATTGCATGTCTAGCTAGATGAGGATGAGGGACTGTCTGATAATAACTACCGAAAACGCCAGACCTCATAGAAGGATAAACACTATGATCATCATTCAATTTATCAAGTTTTACCTAGAGATTCTTCCTTTTCTGAGAAAAATAAAGACGCTATAATTTCACTATCTGAATACATAATGAGGTTTTTCAGACAATCAGACAATATTCTTATACTTAGCTCTACTGTGAACTTGTATGAAACGAAAAGAGTATTTCAACTGGAAAATATCTTATTCTCGCGAATGAACCTTCCCTTTCTGGATAGAGCAGATTATTCCAGCCCACTTTACTTGAGCCTTGCATGCATATTTTATCTTGTATTGAGAAATTACATTCTCATGGATCACATTCTACATTCTTGCTTGCATGCCATTAAATGAACCTCTTGATTATGTAATCTCACGCTGATTTTTCATTCAAAATATGCGAATGTAATGTAGTTGTTTAATTTGATTCGTTTGTCCCATCTTGTTCTTCCCACTCCTGCAATTTAGAAACATGACGGGAAGCAATTACCTCCGAAGCAACGGGCAACCTCAAAAAACATACGCTACCTTCATAATTACTCCACGCTTCCTTCCAGAATCACATTTTACTGGTTTACTGGACTCTTGCGGTTGGGTTATTGGCATCCACTCGAGGAGGAGGATTTGGGTGAGTTGCCGGAGGAGGAAAAGACATCCACGCAGCTTAAGAGATTCCAAGCTGTCTACGAGATAGAAAGGGTAAAATGAAGACGATTGTTTTACCCACAATCCGCATAAGTCATAAGTTATGAGCATCCAATGACATTTTAAAAGTGTGGTTTGTCTCTTATGTTTTATGGGGGACAGGACACTAATCCAGGACCGACATTTAGTTTATGGCGCTGTCTTTGTAAAACCATTTGGCAATCACTTCTTGTTGGAGGATTATTTCGGCTTCTCGCCGACTTCAGTGGGTTCATAGCGCCATTGGGAATCAAAGCAATTGTGGAGTACACTGAGCAAAACTACACTCTTTTCCCACCATCTAATAATTATCCTGATTCCGCCTCCAATGCCACGACTAATGGTTCAGATTTGACAGGAGGAAGTTTGGAGAGTTTGACAATTTCACAGTTGATTTCCAATGGGTATGTGATGGCTCTCATTGTGCTCGTCGCGTCCTTTCTTCAAAGCACTTTCTCACAGTGCTCCACATTCCTCGTCAATTCGGAAGGAATACATATGAAACTCGCTCTACAGGTTAGTACAACTGCACGTATTTGATGTACACTTTCTCACCTTCTCACTCTGCAAGCATGTATAAAAAGCAAAGCGTAAGATACCCCATGGTGTTCAAATTATGCTCGTGTTTTATGACCATCGTCAATCAGGAGAAGACTGAGGATGACTAACGCTTGGTTGTATGCTTTTCTTCATTTCATTTATGACCAAGCCAAATACTTTTTTATATGTTCCTGCTGACTGATTAATTACCATATGGATTTGCAACACTTTTTTTCTAAATGCGATGAACGAAAAATGTGATAATGATGGGAATTAGTAATTTTTTCTTCAAACATTCATGCATTGCCGAGAAGCTCTCTCCTGCCATTTATTTCTTAAAATGTGTCGACTCAACCATTACCTTAACTCCAAGTTGTCCGTCCCATCTACATCCTCTCAAGTTTAAATGGACAGTTTCAAGTATGAAACGTTACAAAGAGCAACCCAACATAGTAATTTGGACGTGGCAGGCACGATCCAAGACTCACGCATTGAGGAGTATGTATGCATGTCTCTTTCAAGATGCAGCATATTTAGTTGCTAAAACCGCGTAATAATGGACGGTTTGTTATACCCACCGACAGTGCCGTAGCGATGGGGGCCCGAGGGGGCCCGACGGGTCCAGGCCGGACGGTTGCTCACCTTAAGAATCCAGGCC
>JAQGAP010002645.1:0-14492 GCA_034697805.1 Orchesella bifasciata | reverse complement strand
CAAGTGATTGATGGATTGTTATGATCGCATGTTTCTGAAATAGTTTAGAAATGAATCATAGCCATAGTCTCAGTAACTGTAAACACAATCGAGCGAGAACTCCAAGAAGGACTTTTACATTGCTTATTTCATGGCAGCAGTACAAAAAATTTACCCTGATTTTTATCGTTAACAATGCCAATGCAAACTGCGCTCACAAAAATGGGAATGAATGAGAAGAATTTTAATTTGATGATTATCGTTTGAAAAGGGGAAAGCATATCCTTTGGCGACAGAGAGTATCTGTTTTTTGTGTCAGATTCATATCAGATCATCTCGAAAATGCATTTCTTTCTGCTACCTAAATATTTCTACTTGCCAACGGCCGTGATACGAACGATTATTCATAAATTAAAATTTATCCATTGTAAATTGTAATGCCCTAAAACAGTAATTTATGATGCAAGGAATGTTATGGAGTAATACATTGAGCTGAATATTTTTACCCTCGAGCACAGTCGCATGAGGATAGGCTGAGCCGGTTGAACACAATGGCTAAAGAAGCCGCTGCAGCTGTCCACGAATCTGGAGCCAAACCGGTAAGTCTTGGTATTAATACATTGTTGAATTGGTTGCCTGCATGCACAATAATGTACACATCTTTGAGTTTAGATATAATTTTTTAAATATGAGTTTAAAACGGGATGTAAGTGGTTTAAGTTTATTAATTAAGTTTATTTTATTAAAAAATTATAATTTTTTTCTGATTTACTAAAAAAACTTTTAATTGTCGTTTTCAGGAAGACAACCCATTCTTGCAAGGTGACAAACTTCCAATAGCTGCAAAGAAAGGGAACCACGCTCTCGTTTCTTAAAATGGGTTCGCCTGCACAATGAACTCGTATGATGGTACACGTACTTGGAATGATGATTATGATTGATTTAATTTGGTTCACCCTCTCATTCAGTTTTTGTAAAAAATTTGTTGAACCTTCTTCAGGAATCGGAAATCATTAAAGTTATAAATTCACATCATTTTTACACTTTTTCGTGTTTACAAGCATGCATACTCAGATTAGACTTTTTTCTGTGTATTTATACCTGCGATTTCTGCTGGCAGTATACGGACGGATTGATTACTCTTTTAGGTTTATGCACGTAAAGGTGAAATGGGGATCAGATCAGATTACATTGTTGGGAGTTTACTCGAAATACTATAATATATGAGTAGGGTTTGGACGTTTGTCTGTTACGATATTATATACAATTCGAACACATTGTACCACTTTATTCAAAAGATGTTGATAATTATAATTATTAATTGTTGTTTTCACTCCATTTTACTTTCTTCTCTATTACTCTTACAGTTAATACAGTCTATGTGTAATAACGATTAATATTATCTATTCAATATAAGCAAATTTTGTATTTTTTTCGACTTTTAATTTTCTCTTTAATAATAAATGTACCTGCTCGCAATGATTTGTTTAGAAAACCTATAAAAAAGTTGATGTTAGTGAGTAAATTTTTGTCTCACAATGTAAATTGAAAACATATCATGTAGACAGTAGTTTTATGGATATCAGATGAGTTGCTTTCGCTCTCGGCCCTTTCCTTGGATATTTACCTCAGATCAGATCAGAAACCGGAGGAGTAAAATTATGCTATTTCTGTTGATGACGGGTGCTCTGTACTCTCAACTACTTTCTCAAAGAGATTATCCCCGAGTGAATGTATTGGGTTGCATAAGTGGAGTACACAATCTGCATAGAATTATGTTTGGTGGATACAGTGAGGAAGGTATCACACCATTATGATTACATCCATAATATCCTCTTACCTTATCTCCGTCTCTTTGTCTGCAGCCTTGTAGGAGCAACAATGAATAATGTCGCTGTGGTGTAATCGACCACTGGCCAGTCATTGTGGCCCCAAAGATTTTGCTTATTACAACCATTTTCGAAAAAGGCAAGCCTGTAATCGAGCAGAGATTATAATGTGGACATGGGAACTTTTTTCAGCAAAATCTCATCTTCTCTGTAATATATGATATGAGAGAGAACCACGCTGGCGACAACCAGCCGCCAAAAAGTTATACGAACAAGTCAATAGCAAAACAGACTAGTTTTTTCTTCGTACTTTGGATAAAAACAGATATAAAAAATATATTATCTCATCTCTCGACGACTCGTTGTCTGTTCATTGTTGATGGTGCCAGGCTTCTGCTGTTGGTCTGGCCAAGAAAGATGAGAGTTTTTGGTGAGTGTCTAAAGGGAGAGCGAGAGCGAGAAGAGGCGCACTTACTTTCGTCAGTGAGCTCAATACTATATTCTTGAGACTGGACTCAGCGTCTCCGTCCGCATTGCAACTTCTTGGCTTCACATTTATCCTCATATATGCTGGCATCGCATGAATATGGTAGAGTAGAGTAGCGTCGTTTGCGTTCTGCTGCCTCTTTCACCAAACTCAAATCACATTTGAATTGTGAACGATATGGTGTTTTGTTTCGAGTTTGGACGATTACACACTTGAAAAGAAAGACTGAAAAGGATGTCAGCTGGAGTGGCTCTGCTGTCTCCAAGAATATGGGAAGTTGTTCTTCTCATGGCTACGCTTTGATTGTGGCGTATTATTATGGACCATAAATGTATGATTTGAGTGCTTGCGATTTCAAGAGCGTATCAGAAGAAGCACTTGATCGACTCTCTGGTGGCTGTTGCTGTTGTTTTACTCAACTCTGGCGTCCATCCCTTCAAATAATCTGAAAATCATGTCGACATCCTGCTGCGTTCTTGGCCAAGATTGTCTTCGTCTTAGTTAGCTACTGATATTTTCCCTATCAGCATCAACGTGTCTGTTTGTTTTACTTCACAATTTTTTTTTTGGAGGAACTGTAGCTCTTAAGTGGAACAGAAAAGTAAATAATATTAAGGATGATATTATTCCATCATTAGATTCCCAAGCAGCTTATTTTTAACTAATAATACTCCAGTCTGCCAAGCATATATACATATACCTGCATAAAGGCCCTATATATCTCTCTAATGTGCAACGTTACTCCTCATTTATCAGCTTCCTCAATAAATAGAAAGTCTCCTCAATATAGACTAATGATATATGTCTACCCATATGGATCTATTCAGTTTTTCTTCCAGCATATCATATACGGTGGAACCAAAAAATAAGATTTATGTAAACGAATGGGAGAGCTATGATGAGGACATTGAGCACTAGAAATCCTAGAAATCACTATTGATGTAGTGATTAGGACCTATGGAGAACCCGGAAAGCAGCAATAGGAGCCTGACATTAAGCGTCAGACTTTGTTTCTAGTGTATTACCAAATTTACGCACATAAAGCTCTGCTTTTAAATGGTCTTGTTCGTTATAAAAATGAGGAAAAGAGTAGTTCGTAATTAACTTTTGGAGACCAGCAAATACTTGATGAATACTCTGGAATGGAACGGTTCAGTAATGAAACGTGGTTTGGTTTGGGTCACGAATTCTTTAGCTGCCTGCCAGGCATTCCAAGGATATTTCCCTTTAGCTGTGTCGTGCACAGAATGAATGACCCTAAAGCATATTCTGAAACGAAACATTGTTTCATACCATACTTCACCTTGCATGTGTTTTTACACATTTCATCGTTTCAAAGACACGCCAACATTTACAACTAATTAGCTCAGGCATGTGCCATTTAGCATACCAACAGACTTTTGTTTTATATATCGTCTATGCACCCTCAATTCATGTTTCATCTCATTGAAAATACATGGGTGAGTGCTAAAGAAAATTCATAAATATTGAGATTACTCAGCAATGTAAATACCTTTCCAGCAAGCCTAACTTTCTTTTCATGCAAAGAAGGGAGAAAAACTCGAAATTGAGTCGAAAGGGAAAGAGGAGTCTTCTCGGGGCTGTCGCCACATAACTAACTCAAAATCGTCGTTAATTGCAGCCGCTCGCATGGAATTGCCAACACATCCAGCCGCCCATTTGGTAATAAAATAAATCCTTTTGAACTACTCTCACTCTGTCTGCACATCCCCTTTCAAGCTTTAACGAATTGTTGGAATGCTTTTCCCAAGAAAAAAAATGCGAGTATCATCTTCTCCCAAAAAGTTGTTATTTAATACCCCCATGAAATTTTTCATCTTACGAAAAGAGAGTTCGTTTCCCTGAAAATGGGTGTTTATCCATGTGTGGGTTAATGTCAGATAGAAGACGAAAGAAATCTGATCAACTCTTGGGGAATGCTCCTCAGCTCCATCATCTTGGTTTATTTCATTACTTATTAAGAAACGAGGGTTTTGCGAAGAGCAATGGCGAAAGTTATGTTGATACAGACGGCTAATCTCAATAAAAAGTATTACACAAGTATCAACTACAGATAAGTTGGCTCCACTGCTGAAAACAAGTATACATAAATCCCAAGTGACTGTGCTATTTTGTGTAGCAACACATTTTTGTAAAGGGAGTGCACTGCTTTAGTGACACCGGCGATCATCTGAAATATCTGCTGTGTGGCAAAAAGAGCAAAAATGGTAAAAGTTAGGGAGCTCATGTGTTCTAGCTGTCATATCATCATGTAGAAAACGAAAGAGGAGGAAACTGGGATCACCACTGGCGACTTTCCTCATCATACAGGAGCAGAAAAAGTACATAAAAAACTCTTGCAAACGGCAACAGTGGCGACGACGGCGACGAATACACAAGACGACGACTACAGCGGATGGAGACATACAGATTGGATGCAGTACAAGAAATCATAGTGTTTTCCGCCCGTGTCTCCACTCTTTTTTTCAAGTGATACTTATTGTTCCTCATATGTCTTGAGCTAAGCATGTAGTTAGGTATGCATATACGTACGTTCTTAAGGTGCTATATTATGGAGTGTGTGTAAGTTACATACATATATACATTGTGATTGTTATGCTTGTGCGTACGTGAGGTTGTGATTTTAGCTTAAGCAGCAGCGACAGAAATATTGAAGGCAGTGTATCATTGCTTACAGCACTAGGTTTCCTCTTTTCTTCTTTTTTATCCGAGCCATTTCACTTCAAACAGTTGGGTGACTCGTCGCCCCTTTTTTTGTCTTACTCCTGTTTAGTTGGTGCTGGGATGGAGACATGTAGACAAAGTAGGCAATTTACTTCAAAGTAAATTTTATTTTGATAATCCGCTTAATGTGTTATACCATTATTATATGATTTCGGTAAAAGTTTATAAGGCTTGGTTTAGGCTAACACAATGAAAATTATTTTATCATTTTAGAATTTATATAAAAGTCAAATGTATGAGAGATTTATCCACGTTCAATAGAGTATTAATGATACACGTATTTTGCTTTGCATTGTTTGACGCGATGGCCATCCTTGCCCTTGCTTCGTCCGAAGTTAATAAGAAAATGGGAGTTAAAACTCTTTATAAGGAAGATGATAATGTGGCCAGCCAAATCCATTCTCATTTTTTCACATGGCTCGACCATTCTCTTGCAACGACCCCTCGGTCTCCGTTGTCACCTACGCAAATTATGTACACAATATGCTCATTTTAATACTCATTGAGTTAAGTTAGCAATCACGTGTCCATATATTCGCGATTCACAATAGTCGATTGTGTCACGCCACCCACGTTTGAAACTCGAAGGCAGTTCAATGCTCACAAGTTCATTCATTTACATTGTAATACATTGAGCGATCTTGTTATTACCACCATTGTTTGACACGGGATTAGGATTAAGGTGGGCACGTGCTCGTTGTTTAGAACTTGGGTATACGATACTTGATTTCGTTGACAAAAACGCATGCACCCATGTACTAACTATGGGCATTTCATTATCTTAAAATTTTCAATATAAATATAAAATCAATCAAACCGGAGGCGATGGCTTTGATTTTCATTAGCTGTATAAAATTTTGGCGTCACAATTTTAGCCATTGTTTGCTTAATTACTAACTTCCATGAATGTAATTATGATAGATTAGATGTCAGAGTGACTTGTGACCTCTGTGGTCATTCTGAAATGACTGTCATTTGTTTTCAAAGTCTAGACGAACAGTTAATGTTCAAGGTTCAAAGATAGGTTCATTGGTTAACAAGGAAATCGTCAGATTTTAGAAACAATGCTCCCGTCTGTACTGTTTTTTAAAGTCATAAAGGGTTCATGAAGCAAGACTAAGAAATAGGAGAAGTCAAATAAAGACATAAGCTTTAGTGGACTAATAGTGATCAAGAGCTGAGATAGCGTCCACTAATGGTGGTTTCTAACCCGTTCCCCTGCAAATACATGAGTCGGTTAATAGTCATCAGCTTGATGAGAGTAATAATACTGTCATGATTGGAACCTGTGGGAGGTCAACAATAAAAGCAAGGCAAAAAATTTGTTTTCAAGATGCAACTTACAATTAGCGTCAATCTGGCTCCATAAAGCCTCCTGAGGTCCACTGGTTGTAAAATTCAATTCAAGTTTATAAACCGTCACGTAGGGCTTTTGCTTTGTTCATTTTATTCAGAATTCGTAATTTTCCTCAATATACATAACTACCTACATGCATGCAAGAAACACGCTGGTATTAAGAAATATAAAGGAATATAACCAATGAATACATAGTACAAAACCACATATCGAGTGGTGTGCAGAGTTAATTTTTATGTTTATAATTCAGTCACTCAATTTAGTTCTAATCATGACCTAATTGTTTTCCCGAATCCTGTGTTTTTCTGGCTTTTTAACATTTTGAACCAAATGGAATTCGCTTCCTTATCCAGTGGAGTTAAGTATCATTGTTTTTAGTTTAACAAATATTTCTCTGGAAGACTTCCCATTCATCTACCCGGAACACGCCTTTTCAGTTTATTATGTCAGCTATCTTCTCCTCGCCCCAGGAAAAGGTCTCTACCTGTCAAAAGATTCACAGTAAGGTTCCACTACCACCTTCTTATTTTCACTTGCAGGCACATGCTATTCGAGGGTTTTTTATACAGAAAAGTTGGCACGTCTGAACAAAACTATCCACCTACATTATGTTTCATTCTTCTTGTAAATGTCCATGCTAAACGGAAAGGTGATTGATTCTCGTTCTTTCGTTAGTAGTAGTATTTTTAAAGTAGTCTAGTACAAAAATATATATTTATAGTTCTTAGCTAATCGTCGTAAGTCTACGAGTATTATACATAATATTCAGTTGGCCCGTTAAAAATGTAGACAGGGGTGCGTATGAAAGTGATTAAAGTTAATGATTTCGCTTGAACAGTTAAATTACAGATTGTGTCTGTGTGTACTCTGCTCCTTAAGTAACATTTTGGATTTAATGCATTTTAATTATAAGGCTTGTGGGCCATGGTGGGGTAAGGGTCTGTTTGGACTTCTAATCCCATATTTAGCGTCAAGTCTGACAGGTATACTAATGCATATTACACACAATTTTTCACCCAGCTCATTTAATGGTATAAAGTGTTCTCGCGTTAAGTAAATATAAAGTTTCTGCCATTGTTACATGCAAAGCTCATCAAAGAAAAGTCATCATCATCAGTCAAGTTCAAAAAGTCTCGTTTCTTGTGAAAACCTCAAATTTCTTATCACATAAAAATGAGTATGGAGCAGCCAAGTCGTCAGAGATATGTTTTAAGGCTGGGGCCTTTTATTGCTTTCCTTTTAGTTGTTGAAAACTGAGAAATGTTTTAATGCTCCCTAATTATTTTTCCATTATCACAGCAGTCAAGACTGGAAACGTAATTGAAAGTCGAGAATTTTCAAACTGTTCTTAAGTTTAGGAGGGAAAATTACGTACATAAAAGCACAGAAAAAAGTACCTAGATGGTTTGTCCCTTTGATATCATTGAGGCAGCTCTAATAGAAAGCTATTTCATATTTTTTTTGCATAATCAACTGCTCATTAACACAAAAAAGCTTCACAGGTGTTAACAGTTAAGACTACTGGTTTTCGTTGAAGCTGTAGTCTGTATTCTCTGTATTTTCAGATTTTTTATATATTTTCTTCTGTTAAAAATATCATAAAAGAGTAAAAGTATGAATTCATATTGTGGAGCTCTTTTATGTTCTTCAATGAAGTGCTAATGTTACTAATGCTACTAATGTAAATGGTTTCACCGTAACATGAAAGGTCACAAATAAATGTGTAATGTATTCAAGATAGAAGATACCCAACACAATCTTTATTTCTCAAGACCAGAAGCTGGAATGAGGTGATCATTAAATTTTTAATGTAGCAACGAACGATATTAGGTAAAGTTACGATTTACAGCATGCATCTGTTTGGGGGTAATAATACTTATTAGATGTTGCGGGTCGCGGTTGATATTGGTCCACATTACTGTTATCAAACACTCAAGGACTCTCAAAAATACACGAATTAAAGCTACTAGAGAAAAAAGGGAAACAGATTTGTTACATGTTAAGTGAGGAGAGAGTATGCGTTTGTTGGAGCTAAGGTTGATTTACGATTAAAGAGTCGATCCTTCATTTCATTGGAAACTTCACATCTGCGGTCAAAACAAATTAAATTGTAGATGCGTATCCAAATCCCAAATAACTACCCCCTATGAAATGAAAGTAGCCCGCCACTAGTTGTAGTAACATTGTAAAACATTAATTGTCTTTTAGTTTTCTCCCGATTTACATACATAATATGTGTTTACATTATCCCCCTTTCCATTTTCAAAGAAACAAATTAATTCCGGTCGTAATACATCATTTCGTACATGGGATAATAGCTCCCTTTCAACGGAATCGTCAAGAACTACCGTACAATTAGGGAGAATTAGAGTTTTGAATCATACGGAGGCAATAATAGCATGCTATACAATACAAAATACCGCATGCAAAATACCGTCGAAGGACGGCAGACAAAGCCAGAGAGGTTTGGATGGATGAATTGATTGACCTTGTGTTTGTAAGCCTCTGATCCGTATAAGATAAGCAAAATATAACCCCTTTCTCATTGATAAAATGAACAGGTGCAGGGAAATCAAGTCCTAATTCCAAGGAAGATACTCCTAATAAAACACAGGGCAAAGAGGACTATAAAACTATTTTTCGGATCTTCAAAAATTCTCTTTTGGACCAGCAAAGAACTTATTTGTATGGCATTATTGCAGCTGAGTTACGTAAAAGTTACGTCATACACTCACACCACACCACAAACCAATCATATTATTTTCATTCGATAGATTTTGGCCTACAATGCTTATTACTTAAAGTCACCGTGAAAACCACGGTAGCATCTATACCCTTTATTACCAAGATTGGACATCATTATCTACATATTAGATTAATTTTGAGATTATTACCAATCCCTAATTTCCATAAGTGAACAATTTCTCATAGAAGCTCTATTATTTGTCTGTCTACAATGTCTACATTCAAATGATAAATTGGATAACCAAGACTTTAATACTAGATAATCACACGTCGATGATGCCCGAATTGTTGGATAATGAAGATACCAAACCAATGCATTGTCGAAGTCGCCTGATAGGCTAATTATTTTGATCTGATTGGCGTATGAGAAATAAAATATGAAACCAGAATCGAAGTTGATTTTTAGATCAATGCCTTTGAAATATTTTTGAGCTATATTTCACAAGTTATGAAACAAGATGATGATGATGACATTGGACTGTAGTTTTGAGTTTGACATAATAATTTTATTGCAAATATTATTTGTATTTTGCCATTTGAAAACAGAATTACAAATTAGCTTGCTTTCTGAATACATGCTTTTGCTATAGCATTACCTTTCTGCAACATTATATTACACTTTATGATTATTTGATGACGGCGACGGCTTAGAAAATAAAATTGCATCACTTTGGGTGATCTGTATGAATTATTACAGTACTTACACTGTAAAGTATGCATAATGCATGAAATGACAGACCAGCGTCTTCCTTGGTGGCTCCTGGCTCCTTCCTGTCTTTCACCAAAACAGCTCACAACTGTACGGTACACGTACGGTTGCCTATGTCGAGGTTCTTTTCATACGTGGTCCGGTAACAGCTTTTTTTCAGCACGGCATAATATACGAAATTGCATAGTACGTACTGCTTTTATAAGGAATATACATATATGCAGAGCTTGTATAGTATTTGATATACATATCGGCGTCCTTAATGTATGTACAATTTACGAAGGAAATGTACATTTCCACAAACCATATAAAAAAGCTGCCGACCAAAAGTCGCACCAGTCTTCCCCAGAGGAGACAGGAAGATGACTTTTTGTTGTTCCCCACATTATGCTCTATCCTTATATTTACCTTTTAGTTTTTGGTCAAGCAATAAGGATAAAAAACAGTAATATTCTTCCCTTTCTGACAGTCAGACTTGTAATCTATATAAGTGCATTTTCTTTAATAAGCCCGGTACTTTTTTTCTTTCCTCGACTTGACTTACAATGACAATCTTTTGCTGTATCCGTCACTCTAAAAAGCTACTGTGCTTGCGGTCGCTCAAAAAAGGGAACAGAATGGATCATCAGGTTGAAAATCAACATTTATATGACCATCCTGACGCCGTCCTCCTCATCAACTCATCATAATGATCAATAATCATACTAATCAGCAGTGGTAACACCAACATTGTACATGTCCCAGTAGCTGTTTCAAGGAAGTCATTGCCAATGGCCAAGCGGAATATATATGTGTCTGCTCACCATAAGATAAAATGATCATTTATGGTAATATTAGAATCTATTTGGTTAAACATCATGTTGCACTCAACAAGATACATTATAATAGGTGAACACTACATATATGTATAAAGTCTGGCAGACAGAAGCAGGTTGCAGTTGACGATAAACTTAGTATCATCATCATCATCATAAAAAATCTCTGCCAGTCACATATCGTTATAGTAAAAGGAATGACAACAAGGCGCATTTGTAGTAAAATGTCGATATGGTTGAAGGTGTACGTACTTATATGTACACACGTAATTATTGTGGTGGTAGTAAATGGCACATATCGTAGCAGTCTTCGTAGTAAAATCACATCCCAGCGTAAATAACGTAATAGGTGTCTGAACGGATTGTGAATATTGAAATTACTACGGCTTGTTGGGTGTCTCGTATGGACTCAATTAAGGTTTTTGGCAAGGCAGAAAAATTCCGGTGGCTCCAGGCTCCACGGCGCCGAAAACATGAAACGTGTAGCACCACCATAATAAATATATAGAGTCATAGGCATACTACTTACGCTTCTAAAAGTTATGCATATAACGTGCATTGGCATTCAATCCGTTTTTTTTTGCTTTTTTATCAAATTGTTGTTTCTAGAACACATTACACATTGCTACGCATGCAATATATGAAAGAACTGCGTTGTGTACAGCACATTAAGAAGGAGTAGCGTAGACATAATATCGTTTGTAAAGTAAGACTTGCACATTGTTTAAGTTTACTGGATGTAATACAGAAAGCCACTGCATTAAGTTGTATGTATGTAGTAGATATTATTATGAATGGTTATTATGTGTATATTGGCTGAGATTAAGCTTCATTTATTTCATACGCATCCCATATTTTAACTGCTATTTTCTTCCTTATACCCTTCCTGCAGTTTTTTTACGTTCGTTCGTTGTCCTTCCATGTTTCTTCACCTTGTTTTGCATTATTATTACATGTTGCCCCTTTCTAGCAGCCGTCAGTTTTCCATTTAAAGTCGTGGCTCGTGGTAATCGAGATTTGTAAGTAAGCAAGGTTAGCAATTATCATCATCACTGCCCATAACTTTTTAGTCTTGTCGGTCGGTCTCCTATAGAAATGCTCCCTTTGCATAGTAAATTTTTTCCTTGCCCTGGTTTCTTTTGAGTGAAGTTTTTCATGTGTTTTGTCATGCAAACAACTCGTACGATTGCCCTGAAAATGTGTTTCCCAGAAAATGAGTGTTTTTGCGAACCTCATTACAGATCAGTTTTGCTCGTTGTTACTCGGGAGCCTAGGTTGGGCACGGACTGTGTGGAATTGTGTCTAAAGATAATTAGCAGAAAACATGCTGCTAAACGAAGGACGGTGGAGAAATTTCCTAGGTCGCCGGAGGCACTGTGAATGTCATGTCGTGTCTGAGAGTATAGTGCCCGTGCGGAAGCAAATACGAGCTGAGTATGTATATGCATAAACATAGGCTTCAATTAACGGAAACTGTGCTGGCATTTTGGCAAGGAAGGAAATGAAAACTGTATTTAGTTAGGATTTCTAGCTACTTTTTCATGAGCTTTTAGAGGTTTTATTGAATGCTGGATTACAGCATGATTTCTTGCTTTTAGCATGCCTGATCAACTATCATAGTCACCGTGTTCTGGCTGCTTGTAGTATTTACATGTCCCACAAAACACGAAGAATTTCACTTGTGCACTCCAATGCAAATTCATTTGTGTGGTTACTTATCCGTTCCGCTTGATTTCGTTTCATGTAAGTAAAACAAATTGGTTGGCACACAAATAGCTAATAATTCATTTTTGAGATTAGTAAAAAATGAGATTGGAGATAATCGAGTTCAATTACCCTGTGACTTAAACATTCAACATTTAGCTTTGGGGGAAAAACTTTTTAGCTTGTTAAAATTGCTTGGTTATAACCGATTTTCACAAATCTACCCGAGGAAACCAACGAACAGCAACTGTCAACCAGTTCCTGAAGCATGTAGTATGTACAAAATGCTTATGCAATTACCTTCCTCAGCTTTTGAGCTGAGCCTCCGTTTCTTCGTTCTTCCTGGTTCGATAAGTCGATCACAAAAACATGTTAAATGCGACGCTGGTTGACTTACCCGCACATTACATGGAAATGGAATGCCATTTGACCGCGGAGAAAGGGTAAATGCTCTGCCGTCGGTTCCTATAAACACACAACTTGTTCAGCAATCTTTTATGTGTGTTTATTCAAAAATCTGGTGGAAATAAAAGAGGAAGCCAGAGTCAGTAAGGAAGCGAAGCGTAGAGAATGTAAGAAGAAAAGAGCCACGCCAAAGGGCCTAAACTTGCAGACATCAGGCAAGGAGACAGGACAGACGCCAGTCTTTTTTGGATGGAACAAGAGGCACATTACTTTCGGAAGTTGTGTGTGTATACAGATTTGAGAGAAGATTGATACGGTATACTTTCCGAGTGTACCTATATAAGAACAAAATATGTATGTATAGTGTGCTGCCATTTCATTGCGTAGAGCTAGTAATAACAATAAAGAATATGCTATGTTCATAGTTGAGAGCAAGAATGTGTGTAAATTGAAGGAGCAACGCAACAGCAGCAGAGTAATCTGTCTTAAAACTTCTTTTCTTAAATAAGTTCATCTTTTTCTCCTTTTCCTTTCTTTTCATCATCATTGCTAGACTAATTTTTGGTCTTTTTCATAAGAAACAACAAATTGTTATTACGTATTTTTCGTCAATCCTTTTTTCTCGAGAAGTAATAATAATAAGTAGCGAGGCAGACGTCTCACTCTTGGAAAAGAGGATATCTCATATCACCATTATTACTATTATTCTCGAGTCCTCTCTTTTAGCAGTATACTGGTCATTTGCTTTTTGAATTCTCATCATCCTCATCTCATCGTCTCCCACTTTTACGCTGTTTCTTGAAGAAAAAAAAAGTGCTTATCATCATCAGCCGACAAACTGCTCCTTGAGACGAAAGACGAAAAAAGCAAACAGTTGTACAAATATATGGGATTAATACAATTGAAACTACTGTAAAAACAGACTACTCTCTCAGAGATACAGTCGCAGTTGTTTCCCAAATTACTCTGTAAACACGTCAGTCGTCATCTTGTTGTCTGTGCAAAGACGTCGTCATCTCACTGATCCGTGTTCGTCGGAGTTGCCTATATTCACATATTAGTAGTTTAAGCTAATGCTTTGCTGTAAGATTGCGAAAGGGCAACAAACCTTTTTTCTTTTCTTCTTGTCCTCTCAAAATTCATCATTCATGTCAGCATGCTAATGTAACGTATTTAATGTAGTTAAAGAATTAAGTGAAGGACAATCGTTTGGAGAAGCATAAAAATGGAGATAAGGAGCGGAGAAAGAACAGAAACGCCATAGAGTCGCGAGAGGGATGAAGCTGAAGAAGAGGAACGAGATGATATTTTGTAGTGGGGCTTTATTCAACAGACGTGGTGGATGTGAATGGTTTTAAGAAAAAGTAATTCCAATGAGATATGATATGAGAGTGATGTTTTGATGTACAAGCGGATCTTTGGATGATACATCAAGTCTGCAATTCCCAATTCTCGTAATATATCTTTTAATGGCGACTGTCTTTGCTTTCCCTTGCTTACTTTTGGTCTGATACACCCTTATTTTGCTCAAACAAATAATGAGAGAATGAATGTTGAATGTAGGACTGTTGCAGCTGCTTCATCTCCATCGTTAAACTCGAGAGAGTTGGATGATATGATAAAATGATCTCATTGTAATTTTTTTGTTTGTGGAGCCTTTCTACTTATTACATCAAGACTGGCGACTTGGTTTCCGTATTTTTATGTAGGTAAAAAC